>WNGS01111274.1:0-12500 GCA_020271785.1 Procambarus virginalis | reverse complement strand
GTGGACTGATGAAAGGGGCTTCCTTTGTACATGCTTCGAGAAGACTCTTCAAGTGTGGCTCAGGTATGTCTAATTTGGGGGTGCTCTCGTCTCTGTATACTCTGTCCAGTATCATTCCTATGGTTGTGTCGACTGGGACGTTGGTAAATAGGGATTCCACGTCCAGGGAAGCAATGATTCCATCGGGCTGGGTAGATTTGATTAATTCTAGGAAATCTGCTGATGATTGTAGACTATACTTACTTGGAGTGTATGGAGTTAGGAGTTCATTGAGTTTTTTTGCCAGGTGATAAGTTGGAGTTGGTATTTGGCTGATTATAGGGCGTAGTGGGTTACCTGGTTTATGTGTCTTAACATTGCCGTAGGCATATCCTAAGCCATAGTCGCCTTGAAGTTTATTGAAATGCACACTACCTTTCTTTGCGTTGATTGCCGTAATTGTTTTGTTTACTTTCCGCTTAAGATCTTCCACAGGGTTCCTCGTGATTCGTTGAAATTTGGAGTCATCATTAAGGATATCGCTAATTTTGTTCATGTATTCTTGGGTAGGAATCAATACATATGCTGCTGTCTTGTTGGCTTTTCTTATTGTTACGTCTTTCAGATTTTTTAGTTGTTTTGCTGCTTCTTTGAGTCGTGGGGTTAAGATTGTAGATGAATATGTTCCTCGTTTTTTCCCTGCTTCTGCTAGTAGTTCAGCCTGAAGTGTGTCAGTGGTGATGACTTTTTTGTTGTCTTCTAGCTTATGGATGTCGTCCAGAAGCATTTCGATTTCCAGGCGTTTTTGATGCATCTTTGGTTTAGATATGAATTGACAATTTAGACCAAGATTTAAGAGGTCTCGTTGGTCCTGAGTAAGATCATAAGAAGTCAGGTTAATGTAGCCATCTTTAGGACGAGGGATCTTTAACTGTCCACCGTTTAGGGCTGTTAACTTACGGAGTGTCTTTGTTTCAACACGAAACAAAGTTTCTAAATTTTGTTTCTAAATTGTCAATTCATATGTAAACCAAAGATGCATCAAAAACGCCTGGAAATTAAAATGCTTCTGGACGACATCCATAAGCTAGAAGACAACAAAAAAGTCATCACCTCTGACACACTTCAGGCTGAACTACTAGCAGAAGCGGGGAAAAAACGAGGAACATATTCATCTACAATCTTAACCCCACGACTCAAAGAAGCAGCAAAACAACTAAAAAATCTGAAAGACGTAACAATAAGAAAAGCCAACAAGACAGCAGCATATGTATTGATTCCTACCCAATAATACATGAACAAAAATTAGCGATATCCTTAATGATGACTCCAAATTTCAATGAATCACGAGGAACCCTGTGGAAGACCTTAAGCGGAAAGTAAACAAAACAATTACGGCAATCAACGCAAAGAAAGGTAGTGTGCATTTCAATAAACTTCAAGGCGACTATGGCTTAGGATATGCCTACGGCAATGTTAAGACACATAAACCAGGTAACCCACTACGCCCTATAATTAGCCAAATACCAACTCCAACTTATCACCTGGCAAAAAAACTCAATGAACTCCTAACTCCATACACTCTGTTATAAAGGATGGTGAGCTTGCTATGGGGGAACTGGTACTATTAAGGGGTAAGGGTAAGTAGAATACAGAGGTATCAAATATGGGAGAACTAAAAGGCCCGGCCCCCAGGATAAAATATCCACCGTAATAATAATTTGCTACTAAACCCTGTAGCCTAGAGGATGATCGTGCACTCCCACACAGGAAGAAGGATACTCTGTTCTAGCTTACTTATTTATTAAACCCTTAACAACCCCCCCATACACAATCACACCAATAACAAATATAATACTAACTTTACCACACGATCTTACGTTAAAAGCCTTGGTCCACATAGACAGGATACAAGGTTTTACACTGAACGCAAGCTAGGGTAAAGCTCTACTATTAAAACACTTGAAGTTAGAGTCAGCTTAGGGTAGGGAGACCACGTGGTTCCACTGAGACCCCCTATAGAATAACTAGTAAGATAAACACTTAAAACACCTACTACACCCTAAGTATACTACTCTACACATAGAACATGGGTATGCCAGAATATAACAATAACGAGGGTATGGAGTACTTAACCAGAATAAGACACAGAAGTAAAGAACTAAGAGGAAGGGTAGGAGGTTCTGGTCCCCACAACGCCAGCAGATAGAAGACCGAGGGAGTCTCTCGTCTCCCTCTCAGACGGCTATGCTGCCGGCAGACTGTTCAACTAATCATACCGGCGCCCGATGCCAAGTTTACTCAGGTTTACTTTACAATTGATTAGACAGTATTAGTAAACATAGTTGGTGCCTATTTTATTATTTAATAATCAATCCCAAGCTCAATCTTTAAATACTCTTTGAGAAACAAGAATAGTCTTACGTCTGGCAGGGAAGATATGACATATGCAGCTCGCGAAGCATATTAGACTCTGAAGTAGTTTATTAAGCTCAAAATTTGACCTCTGGTTTCCATCTAAATGACCCAGGGTCGTAACACTCCTCCCCCCTTCAGAGAAAAAAAAATGTGACTACTAGAATAGTAGTCATATTTTTTTGTAAGAGTATACAGAAAATATAAAGGAAATCCATGACATAAAAGAAAATCAATCAAAACAACAATTTCTCTGCAAAAAAAAAAAAATACAAGGGAATTCTCTGAAAGAAAAACATACACAAAACAAAAAAAAAAAAAAAAAAAAACAGGGAAGTAAATAAATTGGACACAGAATATTTAAAGTCACAGGAGAACCTACAAAAAAAATATACTAAAGCATGACAGTTGGTATATGGCTTCCTGTGGCTCAGATGAATGTTACTCAGGCAAGCGGGACAGAGCGTCGGCTATCACGTTGAGCCGGCCCGGTAGGTGGATAATAGACAGATTAAAGTCCTGTAGGTACAATGCCCACCTGAGGATGCGTTTATTCTTCTGCTTCATCTGATTCATGAAAACTAGTGGGTTATGGTCCGTGTATACTTCCACTATATTACCAGTGAGGTAGACTTCGAACTTTTTACATGTTAACACTAGCGCCAACGCCTCTTTTTCTATCACTGAATAATTGCGCTGCGCCTTATCAAATTTCACAGAGTAATAATATACTGGGTGTTCCACTTTATCATCCCCAGTTTGCAACAACACTGCACCAGCACCCGAGTCAGACGCGTCAACTTGAATTTTAAACGGACGGTCGAACCTTGGACTAGCAAGCACTGGGGCGGAAGCTAAGATCAATTTCAAATTTTTAAATGCCTCTGCACAGTCCGATGACCACTTAAATTTAACGGCCTTCCGCAACAAGTCTGTGAGAGGAGTGGCAACACTGGAAAAGTTCTGACAAAAGCGTCGATAGTACGCACACATACCGATAAATCGTTGAATGTCCTTTTTAGACCTGAGCACTGGATAGTCCAGAATGGCACTGATTTTATCTTGCCGAGGTAACACTTTTCCTTGGCCCACTTCATAACCGAGGTACGTCACTGTGCCTTGGCCAAAATGACACTTTTTTGCATTTAGGGTTAGATTTGCATTTTTCAACACTGTGAACAACTGGCGTAACCTAGCTATGTGGTCAGCCCAATTACTATCAAAGAGCACAATGTCATCTAAATACGCCCGACAATTTGGCACATTAGCGAGCAAAGAGTTCATTAGCCTCTGGAACGTGGCAGGGGCATTACGCAAGCCGAATGGTAACACTTGATACTCAAAAACACCCTCGGGTGTCACGAACGCAGTTAGTTGTTTAGCACGTTCAGTGAGCGGGATTTGATAGTACCCCCTGGAGAGATCGAATTTCGAGACGTACGTGGCGTTCCCGATTTCGTCGATACAGTCCTCGAGACGTGGCAACGGATAGGCGTCCACTATGGTCACCTTGTTGAGCTGCCGGTAGTCGGTGCATAATCGCCAGGAGCCATCTGGTTTGGGGACCAAAAGGCAGGGCGAGCACCAAGAGCCCTGGCTCGGCCTGATGAGGCCGTGCTGGAGCAAGAAGTCGACCTCCTTACGTACGATGGCCTTCTTTTCCGGACTCATCCGATAGGGTTGAAGGCGAATGGGGGTGTAGTCCGTCAACTCGACATCATGGTAAATGGCATCAGTCTGGGTCGGGACCTCCCCGAACAGACTGGAGAATTCGTCAAGCAACGACTGCACCTCGTCACGTTGGGACATCTGCAAATGGGACAGTCCCTCCTCCACAGCATTCACAGAACTAGAATTATTGAGAATGAGATTAGTTGGGTCCCCAGAACAATCATCCCCTCCCTCACTGGAAATGGAAACATTGGTTAGTGCAATGGGCCTGGGGCCCTGGAACTTCTTCAGCCGATTCACGTGTACGAGCATTACCTGTTTACGCTTATCAGAGTGTCTCACTTTGTACGTGAGGTCCCCAGTCTTTTCTGTCACAATGTAGGGGCCCTCGTACTTATAGGACATAGTGCTCCCTAGTCGAGGCTTTAGTACCAGTACAGGGTCACCAGGCTGAAATACCCGCAACTTAGCCTTAGCATCGTTTCGTTCTTTCATATTCTCTTGGGCCTTCCCAAGATACCTTAGTGCAGCAGCCTTGCAGTCCTTGAGTCTCTGGTGGTGTTGCGCAAAGAAAGCTGAACCTTCGGTTAACGTTACGTTCCCTAACAGATTCTCCTGTAACATTTGCAAGGGTCCACGAACTTTATGGCCAAAGACTAACTCAAAAGGAGAACAACCCAGTGAACTTTGCAACCCCTCCCTAGCAGCAAACAAAACATACGGCAAGTTCTCGTCCCAGAAGGTATGGGAACTCTCGCACGATGTCTTCAACATCTGCTTCAGAGTTAGATGGAACCGTTCAATTACCCCCTGACTCTGCGGATGGTATGGGCTGGAAACCTTATGAGTTATTCCATGGTCCTTACAAAATAGTTCAAAAGTATCAGACTTTTAGTTAGTACCATTGTCAGTCTGCACAACCCGAGGCAGGCCAAAAGTGGAAAAAAATTGCAACATACGAGCAACAACAGTCTTTGCTCGGATGTTCCTTACAGCAAAAGCCTCTGGGTAACGAGTCGTGATACACATCATTGTGATTAGATAAATATTACCAGACTTAGTTCTAGGTAATGGACCAACACAGTCCATTACCACATGAGAAAATGGTTCCTCCGGCACGACAATAGGCTTAAGAGGAGCTTTAGGTGGAGTCTGGTTTGGTTTCCCAACAAGTTGACAAGCAATACATGCATTACAAAATTTTGCCACATCGCTTTTCAGCTTGGGCCAGAAAAAATACTTGCAGATTTTGTGATAGGTAATATTAATGCCTTGATGTCCCCCCATAGGATCATCATGGGCAGCTGACAAAACTCTCTCTCTATAGCAGGTCGGCAACATAACCTGGTGGACTACCTCCCACTCATTTGACAAGGGAGCACTCTGAGGTCTCCATTTTCTCATCAAAATCCGATCATTGTAGTAGTACCCAGTTGCTGCGTCTACAATTTCCTCCACAGAGACGGCTGTCTCGTGACAATCTGCAAGACTGGGGTCAGCTTTCTGTAACTCACTCAAGGAGGCATCCAGGCCTTGGTCAGATGCCATTGGCCGAGGCTCAACAGTGTTCTCCTCCACCTCCCCACCACTCTCGGTAAGCGGCGGTGGCCGGCTCTCCACAATGTCCTCGGCCCCGTCATCGAGTCGGGCCATGAATGTGTCCGCAAGGTCCACTGGGCTTTCACCACTCGGAAGGTCCCTCGTGTCCTTGGGATTTACCACCTTGGCAAGCACAGGGCTGCCCTTACATTTAAGTCCCATAGACCTAGTCACCACGCACGCAGGGTACACAACATTATCCTCTGCGGTGGGTGAATCCAGGCAAACCTTTGGGGTAGGCAACATAGCAGGCAGTCTGGAGTCCCCTACCTTATCCCCGGCTAAATCATTACCCAATATTACATCAACATTAGGGAAAGGTAAGTACGAAGTGACTCCGACTGTACAAATACCCTTGTGGAAATCAGATTCCAGGGTAACCTTATGGAGGGGTACTGCTCGAGTATCACTAGTGACACCCTCGACCAGTACCACCTCTCCAGTGTCGAGAGTATTGGCACCTTGCAAAGCACTCTCTAAAATTAAAGTCTGGATGGCACCGGTGTCTCGGAAGATCACCACGTCCCTCCAGGAAGAACCCTCAGACAAAAGTAGTCTCCCTTTCGATAAGAATGGGGTAAGCAGGTCCAACCACTGTGGGTTGGAGGTCTTACTCCTTAACCCTTCAGAAGGCCTCAAGCCCTGTGTCACAACGAGAGCATTGGGTTTTTTTTCCGGGTACAGTTACCAACAACGGCTAATATTGTGGGTTGAACTTTTACAGTGACCACAGAAACGTTGGGGAGAAGATACATTACTAACCGAATTACCCTTCGGTTCACTCTTTAGTGTCGTGGGGCTAGACAATTTAACAGGGTTAGTTATGTCTGAAACAGAAGGTGCATTAGGTAAAGGTTTAGAATGAGCTGGTCTGGACTGGCTGTGGGTATAAGTTTTGCTACTCTGTGGGGTAAAATTATTTTTATTGGGCCTTTTGCCCGCCAACTGGTAGTTTTCTGCCATCTTGGCCAAATCCCCTATTTTAGAATTTAACTCTACCCTTCCTCTTAAGTACTGCGCAACCTGTTCTGGCATACTATCTATAAAGTGTTCGACTAAGACTAAATTCCTGAGTGCCTCGTATGTTTCGGCTTTAGCCGAGCGAATCCATTTATCAAACAATCTACTTTGCTCATTAGCAAATTCAGTGAACGGTTGGTTGTGAGTAGGCCTAAGGTTGCGATAAGTTTGGCGGTGAGCTTAAGGAGTAATTTCATACGCCCTCAAAATTCTTTCCCTGACTTTATCATATACAAAACACTCGTCGTCAGGCATATTAATAAAAATATCTTGTGCTTTACCCCTAAGCCGCCCCTGCAAGATTTTCACCCACTCTTCCCTTGGCCAGTTCATGGACATGGCTAGTCTCTGAAAATGGTTGAAAAATCTTTCAGGGTCTGACTCTGAAAATTCAGGTAAGTTGTGTTTTTTATCAGAATGTCTGGGGTTCGAGTCCCCAGTAGGTGGTGGTACTATTCTTGCCGCCTCATTTTTGAGCCTTTGCTCTTCCACTTTAGCCTTTTGTTCTGCTACTCTGGCCTCTTGCTCTGCCAGTCTTAACTTGGCTAGTGTTAATTCTAATTCTATATTTCTACTAGCTACACTTTCCCCTGAATTGGGCTCGCATAAAATTGTATCACTTGGCACTAATTCTTGGTCTATACAATTCCGTAAAATTTCATTCACCAAAGTCCACTTTTTATCTGCGTCATTTAATTCTAGGCCAAATTCCTGGCCTAACAATACTAAATTTGCTTTGGTGAGCTTCTTTATCTCTATCACTGAAGGGTTCATTGCCAGTCTCTGCATTTCAGATGACATCACTAAAAATTTTAGCTCCTAGCCACAGAAAAAATTAAAAAATAAAAAATTGGAAAAAACAAAATTTGCTTGGCCCCAACACAAGGCCACACTAACCTTAATCGTGAAGGGATCCAGCTGGGTGTCCAGTCAGTGCAAAGAATGTCCTACGCCAGGTGAGCTGGACCCTAGGCTAGCCCACAACCGTTCTGCGGAAACAAGAATTTTTAGTTTGGCACTCAAAAATCTAATTTTTTACAATAATAAAGTTCATCCCCTACAGGCCCCCACTTGTTATAAATGATGGTGGGCTTGCTATGTGGGAACTGGTACTATTAACCCTCAAACCGCTAGGGGCCCAAATGGAATTCACACCCACAGGCGCAACAAAAAAAAAAATCCAAAAAATTCTTTCGTCTTATAGAATTGTTTATTTTTGTTCCCTGATCACGGAAAAAATAACAAAAAAATCGTAGGTAGCATATTTTAGCCGCAGTAGGGTAGGGAAATGTGGCAAAAAAGGGGCGTTGGCAGAGCCTTCGCCAGACGAGGTCTGCTCCGCCCGAGCTGTCAGACGGCAGTTGCCACAAATATATTATTTCCTAATTATTTCAATGTCTCTGATTGATTTTTTCTTAGTTTTTTTGCAGTAATATTATTCCATACAGTGAATTGTGGTATATTTATATTATAAAATGTGTGAACCATCGCTGTACTCAAAATTATGGTGTGCATATAAGTGATTCAATTATTATGTTCATAAAACAATAAACAAATAGTTTTGCTGTTGTTACACTATATACACAGGTTATATATAAGTATCTGCATGTTTTGTTCACCATAACGAACTACTAAGTTGGTCTTGTGAGTCAAAAAGCAACGAGGAGTGGCCGCCACACACCAGCGAGCCACTCACTGCCACGCCCTCCCTCAACACCACCTCACTCACCCTCATTTACCTCCCACAATACTGTTTTTGCATTTATTCACTATACACAGACGTTATATATACGTATTTACATGTTTTGTTCACCATAACTGTACATCTAAGCTTGTATGGTGAGTAAACGCACAAAGACGTAGCTACTCCACAGTCAGCTGATCGGCGGCCGCCCTCAAGGCCACACGCACTAATATTTCTCCTCCAACAATATTGGTTGTGGTGTTATTATGCTATATACACACATTATATATAAGTATCTACCTGTTTTATTCACCATACTTGTACAAATAAGCTGGTATGGTGCCCAAAGACCCTTTGTGGTCACAGGTAAACAACACGATAATTCCTGCAGACGACGCTCCTCTCACCAAAATGGCGGCTCCCAACCTACTCCTCTCGCTGTTATCTCACACTATACACACGTTATATGTAAGTATCTACATTTGTGTTCACCATAGCGAACCACTAAGCTGGTATGGTGAGTGCAGTCAATAAATGGTGGCCACACACAGTCAGAAGACAACGCCACAATCCTCCCTCCACAGCCGTACTCCTCCCTCCATCGAGCACAGCGCTAAATATCTCCACAATCAAGCTGTTATCAGAATCCTGGTCAGTTTTATCAAATTCAGGGGCTTCAGTAATACTATCACTGCTAAATAATAGCAGTATCACTTATATTTTGGCATTTGTAGGCGATGCTGTGGTCACAAGCTGAACAGCGGTGCTGTGAGCTCGTGCTGCGTGCGCCAGCCTTGGTGGCTGCCGCAATACTGACGTTCTCACTCTCAAAAATGTTGGGCTGGATTTTTTTTCTAGGTGGGATCTGGCAACTATCAGTCGTGGCTGTACTATAGCTGCCCCTATCCCAGGCGGGGTGTTTAAATTATAGCGCTAGACACGAAATCATATATAAATGATGTGTGCGATTTCGGTTTTGTCATTGATATCATTTATATATGATATGCGCGGTTTAAGGGTTAAGGGTAAGGGTAAGTAGAATACAGAGGTATCAAATATTGGAGAACTAAAAGGCCCGGCCCCCAGGATAAAATAACCACCATAATAATAATTTGCTACTAAACCCTGTAGCCTAGAGGATGATCGTGCACTCCCACACAGGAAGAAGGATACTCTGTTCTAGCTTACTTATTTATTAAACCCTTAACACACCCCCCATACACAATCACACCAATAACAAATATAATACTAACTTTACCACACGATCTTACGTTAAAAGCCTTGGTCCACATAGACAGGATACAAGGTTTTACACTGAACACAAGCTAGGGTAAAGCTCTACTAATAAAACACTTGAAGTTAGAGTCAGCTTAGGGTAGGGAGACCACGTGGTTCCACTGAGACCCCCTATAGAATAACTAGTAAGATAAACACTTAAAACACCTACTACACCCTAAGTATACTACTCTACACATAGAACATGGATATGCCAGAATATAACAATAACGAGGGTATGGAGTACTTAACCAGAATAAGACACAGAAGTAAAGAACTAAGAGGAAGGGTAGGAGGTTCCGGTCCCCACAAAGCCAGCAGATAGAAGACCGAGGGAGTCTCTCGTCTCCCGCTCAGACGGCTATGCTGCCGGCAGACTGTTCAACTAATCATACCGGCGGCCGATACCAGTTTACTCAGGTTTACTTTACATTGATTAGACAGTATTAGTAACATAGTTGGTGCCTATTTTATTATTTAATAATCAACCCCAAGTTCAATCTTTAAATACTCTTTGAGAAACAAGAATAGTCTTACGTCTGGCAGGGAAGATACGACATATGCAGCTCGTGAAGCGTGTTAGACTCTGAAGTAGTTTATTAAGCTCAAAATTGACCTCTGGTTTCCATCTAAATGACACAGGGTCGTAACAGCTTACAACATTTTTCCACTCTTATAACCACCCAAGCCCACTCATATACATGTCGAACCCACGTTTGAAACAATCAATGGACTCCACCACGTTTGACGGTAATTTGTTCCACAAATCAACAACCCTGTTACCGAACCAGTATTTTCCCAGTTCTTTCCTAAATCTAAACTTATGCAATTTATACCCATTATTTCGTCTGGTGCTGATACTTTTATATCCCATTTGTTTATGTCCATTCATCAACTTGTAAACCTCCATCATGTCCAAACCTAACTCTTCGCCTTTTCAGTGAATGCAATTGGGAATTAACTTTGTTAATTAACTATGCTGGATACGTTCAAGTGAATTTATATCAATTCTATAGTACGGCGACCAAAACTGAACTGCATAATCAAATGGGGCCTAACCAGAGCAACAAATTGATTGATTGATAGAATTAAGCCACCAAAGACACGGCACGGGAATGAATAGCTTTAAAGAGCAAGATATAGCGAAGAACAAAACCAGGAGTCTGTTATTACCCTTCGATTAATAAATCTTAGTGTCCTATTTGCCTTATTACGAACATTCATGCATTGGTCTGTTGGTTTTAAATTCTTACTAATCATAAACTCAAAGATCCCTTTCGAAATATCCGACTTCGCAATCACAACACATCTATCTCGTATCTTAACCTCTATCATATCATTACCTAACCTCAAACTTACATTTATCAGCATTGAACGGCATGTGTAAACCTTTTGCCCATTTCAAAACTCTATTTAGATCAACTTGAAGAGAAAGTGAGTCTTCTCTGTGTTATTTCCCTACTGATTTTTGTATCATCGGCAATTTGCAAATGTTGTTACTCAAACCTGAATCTAAATCATTTATATATACAGTATTATAAACAACAGAGGTCCCAGGACAGAGCCTTGAGGTACTCACCTACAACATTTCCAACTCTGACTTAACCCCATTTATACTAACTCTGTTGAGCGTTGACCATATTTATACATCAACTCTGTTGATGTGAGCACTTAATTGGCGGTCAGTGGTGGCGCTTCTTAAAAAGCAATATATACTCTCGATCGTGATTTAGTTTAGTATGCGGTGTAAAGAAAAAAGAGCATATCAATGTTATATCACAGAAAACGAATTTATCATAAACTCATGTATTTGTCTTATCATATGGAAATGCAATCATATTTTTGTTGGAATCTGTGGAATCTGTATGTAGAATGGAAATTAATTATAGTTAACCTGCAGAGAGGAGTTTAAGAATCTGTGGTGAGAGTGATGGACACAGCCTTCACAATTATACTTCAGAGAATGTAAACATCTAAGAGTCACTAGAAATATGTGTAGAATAATGAACCCTACAATTAAATGAAATTGAAATAAGTTTATTGATGTAAAATACACACAAGGGATGAGGTAGCTCAAGCTATTCTCACCCCGTTCAGTACATATACACACATCACAAACCATGAACATATTACCAAACATTCTGAGAGATAACATACACATTTCCTCCTTCACAAGTAGTATGGTAGAACCCTACAATGTTTGAGTTGGGGAAAACACCATTTGTCATACAGATACTTGCTGTTCTTAAAGATTCACCCATTTTGCACCAGCAAGAAAACATATAAGATTTTAAGGTTAACGAATGTTAATCTTCTTGTTTGATAAACTGTGCACTTGAGACATAATAAAACACGCCAATATAAGACAACAAAACGTTTTCTGATTCTTTCACACCACTTTCCAGCAACTTTTATAATTTATATAATTATTTTAGGGAATAATACATAAATTATATATTTAAACATGATATTAGTGTTTAGTGAAATGCATAACGAGTCAAATTGTGTTAAAAAGAGCGATTTTTTAAATTTGGAAAACTACTTTTTTCTGATCATATATTATAACTAAAGGATTGTGAAGGTTTCACTCAGCCAATAAATATCATTCACAATTTATTATGAATTTTACAAAAAACACCATAAATTTTATATTTAAACATGTAAAAACTACTTGTAATACATTAGGAACAAAATAGTGGTAGAAAAACAATTTATTATAAAACCTTTGTGTTTGGATTTTTTGATTAAAAGTTTCTCAAAGGCTCTCCTGCACCATTCTCAAGGCAAATCATTCCCACGCCTATGGGAAGAGATAGACGAACGTTTCTAGATGATTTGTGTTTGCTGGGATAGTGGC
>WNGS01111262.1:10189-32689 GCA_020271785.1 Procambarus virginalis | reverse complement strand
CCGAAAAAGTTAGGTTAGGTTAGGTTAGGTAGGTTAGAATGTCGAAAAACAATTAATTCATGAAAACTTGGCCTATTAGGCAAATCGGGCCTTGCATAGTAGGCTGACAAGTGCGTTCTGGCTACTAGGTACGACATATATATATATATATATATATATATATATATATATATATATATATATATATATATATATATATATATATATATATATATATATATATATATTAGTTGCATGTATGTCCTCAGGCATTCATGCAACTGAAAACTCACACCCCAGAAATAACTCGAACCCATACTGCCGGGATCTCTCTGCATCTGGCGTACAGGACACCAGGCTTGTCGAGTGGTTAAGGTGTCCTGTACGCCAGATGCAGAGTGCTCTCGGCAGTATGGGTTCGAGTCACTTCTGGGGTGTGAGTTTTCAGTTGTATGTATGCCTGGGGACCATTTAGGCTTGTTTGCATTTGTGTTCCTCACGTGTTGCCCCCAAAAATGAGGTGATTTGATAAAATGCTATGCCCAAGTTTACCATCAGAGTGCCGGCGGGAGGATGGGGAATTAGCCTCGGCTTCCATCCTCTTTTGTCCGGTCGTGTTGGTCGAGTGGTTAAGGTTTCCTGTACGCCAAATGCAGAGTGCTCCTGGCAGTATGGGTTCGTGTCACTTCTGGGGTGCACCCGTACGTACCCGTACCTGACCCCGTATGGGTATAAATTACTTAGCTATGTAATTTCTTTTCACTTGAGAATCAACCATAGAGGTTCGAAACGTTGTGCAAATTGTATAAATAAGTATAATACATTCTATAGTAATTCACTTTTTTCTTCACCTTGAAATAACGAAAATGAGTTTTGTAGAACTCCTCTTTCAGCTAAGCCCTGATGCTAGAAAAATAGTTAGAGGGATAGAAGCCGTAAATACAAAATATGTGATCATATTCAATGAGGGCCGGCCATGTGCCATTATCTAGTGACATCCTGACCCCACAGGGCCCAGACTCAACATTGTGCAGTGTGAACATCCTGTGAAGGTGTGAGAGTGGCGGGAAGTGTTATCTAGAAGTTATCTAGAGATGATTTCGGGGCTTTAGTGTCCCCGCGGCCCGGTCCTCGACCAGGCCTCCATCCCCAGGAAGCACCCCGTGACAGCTGACTAACACCCAGGTACCTATTTTACTGCTAGGTAACAGGGGCATAGGGTGAAAGAAACTCTGCCCATTGTTTTTCGCCGGCGCCTGGGATCGAACCCAGGACCACAGGATCACAAGTCCCGCATGCTGACTGCTCGGCCGACCGGCTCCCTGATAGGGTGAACTATCACAACCAAAAACAATCAAACAATTTTATTGGCAGTGTGGAATCATCTGAACTGCAGTGAGAGCCAACAAGCACACCCTGAGGGGCTCCCTCGGTTTTGGTGGTGGGGGGAGGGGGGATGGGAGTGGTGTTGTGCAGTCAGTCGAGGGGGGGCTACCTGTGTGTAAGTGTTTATGAAAATATCCTTGAAAAATGGATACCTCGGCTCTCGGGAAACAGGTATCGTGTTTTATGCACATCGACCCCACAGTGAACCATATTACAGGTGCAGTGATATATCATGAAATTATATATATGTGTTTGTGTCACTACTCTGCCTCCCCCCTCCTCCCATACCCTCATGTGTGTACCGTCACCTAACCCATGAGTCAAGAGGTGTCGGTCTCCCCCTCCCCTGCCCCACCCAACTGCGACCGCCAACTCCCTGTGTCCACCTCCATGCTACGTCCGCCCAGCGCCCGCCCAGCGCCCGCCCAGCGCCCACAGAGCGCCCACCCAGCATCCAACCCCCCCCCACGCCCAGCACCCGCCCAGCATCCGCCTCCGCCCACCCAGCATCCGCCCCCGCCCGCCCAGCGCCCACCCAGCGCCCCCCAGTGCTCGCCTAGCGTCCGCCCTGCATCCACCCAGCGCCCGAGGATATCGCAGGTCACGAATGACAGCCAGGCTTCTCTCAGCCAAGAGGAACCATCAACCATCGTCAGATACGGCACATGCCAAGTGTGTGACAAGGAGGGGCGTCTCAAGACCAACGGGGGTGTGCTCAAGCATGCCCATAACGGAACTGATTGTCCGGATAGGTGGCGCCCTCCCAAAAAGAGTATCAATCAAGGTCCTACACCAGCAGTCAGGGAAAACACCTCCAACAGCTTCATTACGACTGAGAACCTACTAGAAGCCATCAAAGCAACATCAGTTGGAACCTTGCAGCACATCCCCAAAGCTGCTCGCCCACAAGCGGCAACCAAACTATCCAGCCTCTTGAAAAAGGTTAATGACTCTCCTGGAACCATCTAAGCATGGTGCACTCTTCTCCTGTTTGGTAACACATGCCTAGCTGTTCCTGCAAGGAGAGACAAATCACTAGCTTCGTCAGTCATTATGTCTATAAATAGTTTTCCTAGAGAGGACAACCAGGCACCTCTCCCCACCCGTGACAAAAACACCCACCACAATAAAGGTATCAACAACAGAACCAAGAATGAATGATCAAAATCATTCATCCAAAATCAGAGCAATAGTCGGCAAGAAAATAGAAGAAGGCTACACAATAGGGGCGATCAGAGTCATCACCTGCGAGGACACAGTTGCCACCAGAGATGCCGATACAGCACAAGCCCTAAGAGAAAAACACCCATTCAGAGCTCCACCTGATCTCTAGTCGGTGTCACCAGAGCAAAACCCCTGTGTGTGCTCGAATCCATGGTGCATAAAGCAGCCTTATCTTTCCCACCAGGATTAGCAAGCGGGTTCACAGGACTAAGACGCAATCACATCAAACAAATGCTGAACCCTGCACTAGGAGACATTGCACAGGGCCTCCTGGTGGAACTAACTAGATTCTCTTACACATGTCTAGCTGGCAACATTCCAGAGACCATACGGCCAATCTTTTTTGGTTCTTCATTCTGTGCCTTCAGGAAAAAAGATGGAGGAATCAAATCGATACCTGTGGGCAATTTACTCCAGTGCCTCGTCGCTAAGGCTGCGGCCAGTTAGTCAGGCAGCAGCAGCAGACATGCTGAAGCCAAAACAGCTTGGGTTTGGCATTCCCCAAGGGTGTGAGGCAGCGGCTCATGCAGCTAGAACTTACATTGCCAACATTACGGATGAAAAAGCTCTGATAAAACTGGATTTCAAAAATGCTTTCAATCTGCTTAGAAGGGATACAGTACTAAGTGCGGTTCATCGCCTTTTTCCTTCCCTCTACCCTTTTGTAAACTCATGTTACAGCAAGAATCTCACTTTGCTTTTCGGGGAACATGAAATTGAATCACAAAGTGTCCAACAGGGTGACCCCCCTTGTACCTTTTCTTTTCTGCCTAGTCATCAAGGAAGTCACCGATAACCTGTCCAGTTAGCTCAACATTTGGTTTTTGGACGATGGTACTTTAGCTGGTTCACCAGACTCACTCTTGGATGACATAAGAATAATTCAGGAGCAAGGAGCAAACCTAGGCCTTACCCTGAACTCTTCCAAGTGCGAAATAACCTCCACCAATCAGCACGTAATAGAGCCAATAAAGGTTGTTTTGCCTGATATTCACATAACCATCCCTGAGGACAGCACACTCCTAGGTGCTCCTCTTGGAGGGACTGCCATCAACGAGGTCCTTGGTAAGAAGATCACTGACCTGAAGAGGATGAACGAGAGGATTGAAGACATCGATGCTCATGATGCACTTTACCGCATCACCAGATGCTTGTCCCTCTCCAGGCTGACCTACTTTCTTAGATGTTTGCCATCTTTCAATCATATTAAATTAGAAGAGTATGACAGCTTGCTGAAATCAACACTAGAAAAAGCCCTCAACCTTTCCTTCAGCAACTCACAGTGGAAAAAGGCCTACCTTCCTGTCAGACTCGGGGGCCTCGGCGTGTGCACGGCAACACAAATTGGGGTACCAGTGTTCCTGTCCTCTTCAGTGACATCTGACAAATTGGTGAAGGAAATCCTACCTGAGCACCTAGTTCAACGGGCAGGGATAGATGATCCCAGCTTTACAGACTGCACAACCAAATGGGTCTCTCTTGCAGGAACAGCACTCCAATCACTGCTTTCTGAAGCCCATAAACAATCCAGATGGGATCGCTCCATTGCCGACCAAGAAGCTGCAACATTAATAGAAGCTGCAACATTAATAGAAGCTGCCACAACACCACAAGATACTGCCCAACTTAGAGCTGTAGCAGCTCCCCATGCAGGGGACTTCCTATTTTTCAACCCCAATGTCAGCACCCAACACTCGTCTCACACCGCAGGCCCTCTGAATTGCTGTGGCTCTCCGCCTTGCTGCCCCAATCCACACCGAATACAGGTGTATTTGCGATGAGGCAGTGGCCGACAGGTATGGACGGCATTGCCTTCTCTGCCAAAGGACAGGAGGATGGCATGCAAGACACGGCGAGGTTAATGACATTATCAAGAGAAGCCTTACCATGGCCGGTTGTCCAGCAGAGAGAGAGCCCCGTTACGTAATGCCCCGCAACTCTGATGAGCCTGTCGGTCGCCCAGACGGGATCACGGTGATCCCCTGGAAGAATGGTAGACAGTTGGTGTGGGACTACACTTGCGTTTCGACCTTAGCCAACACCTATGTTAACTTCAGTGCTGCACAGGTCGGAGGAGCTGCCAATCACCGGGAAGCAGCCAAGTCACATAAATACGGAGACCTTGATCACCACTACAATTTTGTCCCCATTGCCTAAGAGACACTTGCTGCTTCAACTAGAGACCCGAGAGCAGCCAGGTTTCTCTTTCAGTGCCTTAGTGTGGCGATCCAGAGAGGAAATGCTGACTGCATCCATGGTTCCTGCCCGCCATCTGAGGAGCTGGAGGAGCTATACAACTTGTGACAAGAAGAATAGTACCCCTGCATGTAACCAATGTTGTAACCCTATTTGTGTAATGAAATTTTAAAATAAAGTTAGATATATATATACACACACACTAAAAGAATAGGGGTGGTAGGAGAAGAAAATATCAAAGTGTTCAGTGAGGATCCACAAGGTTCTTCCTCTGAGTACTCATTATTTTCTTCTCTGAGGCTATGGGTCCCTACACTTGCACCAGAGGTGGTACCCCTTTTGTATATATATATATATATATATATATATATATATATATATATATATATATATATATATATATATATATATATATATATATATATATATATATATATATATATATATATATATATATATATATATATATATATATATATATATATATATATATATTATATATATATATATATATATATATATATATATATATATAATATATATATATATATATCTATATATATATATATATATATATATATATATATAATATATATATATATATATATATATATTGTTGGGTATCTGGGGTTTGAACTCAGAAATTAAATTATTTAATTATTGTATTGAAATGAATCTAAGGACCACCCACTTTTGAGAAAAGAGGGAAAACAAATAAAAGTGATCATTAGAATGACACTAGAGAACCAGTGTCTATGGAAATTCATTTAGAAAATAATCACTAGAAAATAATGAAGACTGTAATTATTAATTAAAGCCAAAGCCTCAAATATCAACATTGGGGGGTTATTTCTAGAAGTTCATATATATCTAGGAACCAGTGTGGTTCGTCACTAGTTCATTATGGTATTAGTAATGTGGTAAATCTAACTACAATATATTCAAATATATGGTAATCAAATTATAATTATAATCAACATTAATCACTGAGCATAAATATTGAGCACAGTTAAAACAAACATTAATTACCAAATCTGGCAAGAATCATTCTATGGAAATTGCTATATGAATTATAGAAGTGATAATCAAATTGAATAAATTTATAAGAAAAATGTGTCTTAGCTGTAAGACGATTTCTAACGCCAGTTCATCATTCGTCCTCGTGGTCACGGAATCCCCATAGAGAAATAACTCGAGGTAAATAACACGATTGATGAGAATCTTGCTGGCACCTCAAATACACGCTGTAATACAAGAAATATAAAGTAGCAATTGACTAGGCTACAAATTATGTTCAGATATTCATGAAACTGAGATGGGTGATAAACATTACTAACATGTTATTTTTGATGTTCATTCTTCATGACGACAAACTACTCACAAAGGTACTATCTACTTTGATGCATCAAACAGAGTAATACTTATGAGCGTAACCGAGTACTAAGGTTTGCCGAAATGAGCGTCTGCTGGACTCAATGTTCACTGCTGTGCACACTTAATTACGAGTCCTGGTATTAATTGTAGACGCGTTATTCACTGCTGAGGCACTATAGAACACAGGCAAGTAAATTTCACTTATTAACTGGGTATCAACGTAATTCTTGTCGATAAGAATTCCCAGCAAATGCCATGTGCTTCTCCCACGCTGCCTCGTGAGCAAGCCTTGTTGATGTAATGGCGTCGCCGCCCTCCCTCTCCCCGCTCTCGCATTCACCACGGAAATTATTAAACACGAATTATTCTTTTCCGCGCAATTATGGATGAAATGCGATAATATGAACTGGGTTGAAATTATAGGGATTTAATAATTATAATATTCTCGATAAATGATCTCTAGCGAGAAATGGAGATGTTATTTATACTTCTCCAGAGCATTCGATCATAACAGAATAAAAACTGTTACTAAATAATTTCAATTAATAACTCTCGATTTACATTATCAGGAGTCATATTATCAGCAATATGCTCAGATTAAATTATATTAACACTACGGTTAGTGGTGTTAAGAGTTACTGCAATTAGTAAGGTAATGGTAATTTATCATAATATAATAATGGATGATAAGTGTTGGAAATTTCCAACATAACTCCGGGGGGAGAAAACTCGGGTCGCAGTGCCATGTTGAGTACTGATGTACCTATCCCGAAGTTAGTATGTTAGTATGTTAGTATGTTATATATAGCAGCCGTAATGTTCTTTACTGGAATTGCTATGGGGAATCTGGTGGTAGGACACAGGATGGTTAGTATATAGGCGTTGCCAGAACTGGTCCGAGGTAAAGGACCAACACAGTCTATAATAAGTCTGTAGAAAGGTTCTGCAGGCACCTGGATAGGTGTCAGTGGTGCTCTGGGGATAGAGATGTTCGGTTTACCTGCCATCTGACATGTGTGACACTGTTTGACGTATTGTTTGACATCATTAACCATACCTGGCCAGTAGTAGTCTTGTCGAATCCCATGGTAGGTCTTGTTAAAACCGTAGTGTGACAGTGCTCCGTGGGCCAGGTGTAGAATAGTGGGCCGCAGGCTGGCGGGAATCACTAGTTGTTCGATGTTGGCCCAATCGTCCTCCTCCTTCAGTTTACTGGGTCTGTATCTGCGGTAGAGCAACTCGTTCTCTAGGAAGAACCCAGGGATACTGTCAGATTGAGTCTCAGCCTGAAAGAATAATGGTGTCAAGGTAAGATCTTCCCTCTGTAACTTACGGAACTCCAAGGCGGTGAGATTTGGGGGTAGTTTCAAAGGGTCTTGAGGGACAGCGGTAGCAGTAGATTCAGCTGGTTGTGGTCGTGCAGCTTGTGCACGGGTGGTCACTAAAACCGGAGGAGAAACTTCATCACTCTCATGAACCTTTGCTGGAACATACTCAAAGATGGGATTATCCATTACAGAGGTACACACCTGGGGTTTGTCCATGACGATCAGGTTGGTCGATTGCAGGTCTTCTGCCAAGTCGTTGCCCAGGAGAAGTTGCACTCCAGGCATGGGAAAAGGATTTTCCCTGATGGCGACTAGGACTTCACCGGTCACGAAAGGACAATCCAGGTGGACTCTGGCAAGTGGATAAGGAGTGGTAGCAGTGAGGTCAGTGATGAAGACGGTTTCCCTGGTGTAGGCGATATTGGGCACAGCTGATTTCAATATTATTGATTGAAGAGCCGCTGTGTCCCTCAAGATCTTCAATTTGAAACGTCCCTCCGAATCTGAACCGTTGGTAGAGACAGTTCCAGGATACAGGTGTTTACTGAAGAGAGAAAGATCATTAACATGAACACCAACATTCATCACAGGCTTACCGGACTTAGGAGGAGTCTGTTTGGGTTTAGTGGATTCAGTATTACCTTTGTATTGAGACTTACCACATTTATCTATGGTATGTCCATAGAGTCTACAATACTTACAGTACAATTGCGAGCTAGCTTGATCTGTACTCACTTTCTCGTAACTGTACCAAGACTTCTTACTGGAAGGTGGTTCTGGTGTCAGCCGGTGGATGAGGCTGTAAGTGTCAGCCGACTTCGCACATTTTATGTAGTCGGTCTCTTCTTTATCTGCTAAATATAATCGGACGGGAGGAGGTACACGCCTCAAGAATTCTTCAACTAGCATGAGGTTGACGAGTTATGCAAAGGTAGAGACATGTGCTGCTTCCAGCCATTTCATAAAATATCTCCTTTTTGTATTGGCAAATTCTAGAAAGGTGGTAGTACTTACCTTTAGGTGATCACGGAATTTTCGTCGGTAGCTTTCGGTGGAGAGAAGGTAGGCGTCCAACACTGCTTGCTTCAGGGTCTGGTAGTCATTCTCAGATGCCAAAGTACTGAGGGTGACTGCAGCTCTACCTGTGAGATGTACTCTGAGAAGGGTAGCCCATTGGTCGGCAGGCCAGCTAAGTTGATTAGCTAGGGTCTCAAAGGTGGAAAAAAGACGTCGATCTCTGTCTCTACGAATGGTGGCGTTAACTTACTTGCATGGGAGACATTGAAACTTACAGGAAGACTAGCTGTAGCTTGTTGGCGTTGAGCGTGATGGGTAGTTTCCAACGCGAGTTCTTGTTGACGACATTCCATAGCCATAGCCGCTTGCTGTTTGTCATGCTCGCGTTGCATCTCCAGGTGGCGTTGTTTTGCTTCAAGCTGTACTCGCTCACGCTCTCTGAATAGGGCCATCTCACGTTCTTGCTCTTCCTTCTTCATGGCGGCCTCTCGTTCCTTGAGGGCGGCCTCTTCTTTCTTGAGCTGTAGAGCTTTCTTTGCCAGGGCCGCCTCACGTTCCTGCTCCTCTTTCTTGATGGCAGCTACTTCCTTTTGTTGCTGTATGGCTGCTTGCTGTTGCTCCTTCTCGAGCTTTGCGAGCTCGATTTTGAGTTTCATAGTGGCCAAATCAGGTTTATTTGCAATACAATAAGTTTCGTGAGTTTCATGGTCAATTGTCCCTTCATCTAGGAGGTGATCCATTAACAGGTTATGCAATTCATTTTTGTTGGGTCCATGGGGAACATCTAGTTGATTCTCATGTGCAAGAGTTTGTAATTCGGTCCTCTTGCCACGACTTGCTAACATGGTGAAAATTAGCAAATAAATGTACAACGAATATACTGTTGTGATATGGTAAATGTCAGAAACAGGACAACGTGGCAACTGGTACCTATCCTGTGGAATCTTTAACAATTATTGTTAATTTCAAGATGGTAAATGATTAATAAATCAAGATCGCAGGAAATCTTGTACCCGGTACTCACTGTAGGAGATTAAGGGCAAGAAAATCCTACTAAGTAAGCGAAACTGAGTTTCTAAAACAAATGAAACATTTAATTGCTTCAAAAGTGAATTAGGTAGTCCAAGAATGTAGGCATACCTTGCCGAGTCTCTATAGAACATAAGCAAGTTTTTCCCACTGAATGAAGTATGATACTTACAGAATTAGCGAACTTTCGTGCTCTGAAAAAAAGAAAGCTAATTCCCTACCTAAGTAAATATCATCATCTCTGACCGACGTGTAGGGGTGCGAGTGTCAACTGGTGACGAGAACGGCTGCTGAGGTCCCAACTCAGCAACGAAGTCCATGCTTAGAGGAACTATGACCCTCTTTATCCTCCTACAATCGGATTGCAGAAATTAGGTGCTTTTGACCCGGAGACAGACCAAAGTACCAGGGTACCAGTATGATGATCTGCCGAAAATGAGAAATATCCTAGGGACAAAAGGTGGTAAAGACGGGTAATAACACGGAGGGAGAGATGACCAATTAAGAGAATGACTGAGGCCTACAGTCACCACGTAATCTAAAGTTGTCTCACACTCACCATATGCTACTCCCGGAATGCACAATACACACAGCACCATATGAATAATATAATTTAATATTGAAAATATAGAAAAGCAAGTGTATGAAGGCCAAGTACGCTTACTACAAATTGACGTTCTGGTACCAGTACCTGAGTGAAGCTCCTAGGACAGGCCCCCATGAATGTGACAGTAAAGTGTTGCAGTGTTGATATTCAGCAGTCCTCCAATGGCAGGTGTCAATGCCTGGTCACACTTACAAAAAAAAAAAGAGACTGCTTGCCTGTTTGTCTGTGGTAAGGTAAGGGAAGACATGCAAAACACAAAGTATAAACAATGAAACTTTGATTAATTTAGAAAACAAAATATGAACAAAGACAATCCCTTGGCTGTAAATGAAAATTAAACAAGTCAACAAACCAAACAACATGAATAATTACTAGATGTGAAATGTTACTCTACAATAAAATAATAACAATCAGGTGCTGATAATATTGGCTATAGCTGCTACCTCCCTTAGTATACGACACCCAGAGCTTAGTATACCAGAGAGAGATGTCAACTCTAAGAGCACAAAGAATATTCTGAGGAAGACGGCTGCAGCTAGCCCAGAAGTTGACTCGGCTAGATGGTGTGAGTGGTGCAGGTGTAGGTGTGCTGCTGGCGACACCAGCCAATCAGAAGACAGGCAGGCGGAGAATGGTAGTTAGCTCGTTGAAGACGGGCGGTGAGCCGGCTGACGGTGGGGGGGGGGGTAAAGGGGGGTTTGCAGGGTACGTTTTGCTTCCTGGTCAAAACGTTTTGTGCTACTGGTGGACGTATCTTTAAAGTAGCATCTTGTACTTGTATTGTTGACGTATATATATATATATATATATATATATATATATATATATATATATATATATATATATATATATATATATATTCAACTATAGAACGCTTTCCCACCAGGAGACTCGAACTTTAGCCAGCACAGAAGCCTTCCAGCAACCGGCATAACAGATAACGCCTTAACCCACTGCACCACACTCAGACCCTTAAAAGAGATGGTAATTTCGGGGCATTTCAACACCTCAACCACCACCTCCCAAGAGCACTAGAGCAAGTGAGGGGTCAATTTTACGTTTTTTTCATCAAGTCCCTGTTAACATGGGAAGGGTTTTAAGGGTCTGAGCGTGGTGCAGTGGGTAAAGGCGTTACCTGTTATGCCGGTTGCTGGAAGGCTTCTGTGCTGGCTAGGGTTCGAGTCTCCTGTTGGGAAAGTGTTCAATAGTTGAGTAACTAACTACTCTTGCATGTTTAGGCAAGTTGGGCATCTATATATATATATATATATATATATATATATATATATATATATATATATATATATATATATATATATATATATATATATATATTATTAAATATGACCGAAAAAGTAAGATTAATAATTCTAACACGAATTTTCTCTATTTTCCTTATGTTTCTTTTTACTGGTGACGGTAAATGAAAAATCAATTCTCCAAAATTCATTTTTATTTCTAGTCTGACGCGACACTTGAGCGCGTTTCGTAAAACTTATTACATTTTCAAAGACTTTAGTTTACACACACACAAAACAACTATAACTGAACAGAGTTTAAACAGCTTTTCTTTTTTATACCTGCACTTGGGTGAGGTGACATGTTACAATGGTTTGGGATGAGGTGAAAACAAACTTTTAACACAACACAGAACATGAAACAATGGGTATAAGCTAAGGGAAGAATAGATCTGTAACTGCAGAAGGCCTATTGGCCCATATTTCTTGATGTTTCTATATTGGAGCGGAGTCTTGAAGTGGGTAGAATATAGTTGTGCGTTAATTGGCTGTTGATTGCTGGTGTTGACTTCTTGATGTGTAGTGCCTCGCAGATGTCAAGCCGCCTGCTGTCGCTGTATCTATCAATGATTTCTGTGTTGTTTGTTAAGATTTCTCTGGTGATGGTTTGGTTCTGGGAAGAGATTATATGTTCCTTGATAGAGCCTTGTTGCTTATGCATCGTTAATCGCCTGGAAAGAGATGTTGTTGTCTTGCCTATATATTGATTTCTTTGGGGCTTACAGTCCCCAAGTGGGCATTTGAAGGCATAGACGACATTGGTCTCTTTCAAAGCGTTCTGCTTTGTGTCTGGAGAGTTTCTCATGAGTAGGTTGGCAGTTTTCTTGGTTTTATAGTAAATCGTCAATTGTATCTTCTGATTTTTGTCTGTAGGGATAACGTTTCTATTAACAATATCTTTCAGGACCCTTTCCTCCGTTTTATGAGCTGTGGAGAAGAAGTTCCTGTAAAATAGTCTAATAGGGGGTATAGGTGTTGTATTAGTTGTCTCTTCAGAGGTTGCATGGCGTTTCACTTTCCTTCTTATGATGTCTTCAATGAAACCATTGGAGAAGCCGTTGTTGACTAGGACCTGCCTTACCCTACAGAGTTCTTCGTCGACTTGCTTCCATTCTGAGCTGTGGCTGAGAGCACGGTCGACATAAGCGTTAACAACACTCCTTTTGTACCTGTCTGGGCAGTCACTGTTGGCATTTAGGCACATTCCTATGTTTGTTTCCTTAGTGTAGACTGCAGTGTGGAAACCTCCGCTCCTTTCCATGACTGTTACATCTAGAAAGGGTAGCTTCCCATCCTTCTCCATCTCGTAAGTGAAACGCAACACAGAATTCTGCTCAAACGCCTCTTTCAGCTCCTGCAGATGTCTGACATCAGGTACCTGTGTAAAAATGTCGTCAACATACCTGCAGTATATGGCCGGTTTCAAGTTCAAGTCGACTAAGACTTTTTTCTCGATAGTACCCATGTAGAAGTTCGCAAACAGGACACCTAGGGGAGAACCCATGGCGACCCCATCTACTTGCTTATACATGTGCCCATCCGGGCTCAAGAAGGGTGCCTCCTTAGTACAAGCTTGGAGTAGTTTCCTCAAGATATTTTCTGGTATGTCAAGAGGAGTACAGGCCGGATCACGATACACTCGGTCCATTATCATCCCGATTGTTTCATCCACAGGCACGTTGGTAAACAGTGATTCTACATCCAACGAGGCTCTTATCCCTGTTGCCCGTGTTCCCCGCAGTAAGTCAACAAATTCCTTCGGGGACTTCAGGCTGAAGGCGCAAGGGACATAAGGAGTCAGTAAGCCGTTGAGTCGTTTCGCCAGTCTGTACGTGGGTGTGGGTATCTGGCTGATGATTGGCCGAAGTGGGTTTCCAGGCTTATGCGTCTTGACATTTCCATACGCATATCCAGGTTTATATTCCCCAATAATCTTTGGCAGGTGGAGTCCGGATTTCTTGGCATTCACAGTTTCAATCAATTTGTTGACCTTTGCTTTCAATTCGGCTGTAGTGTCCTTCGTTACCCTTTGGAATTTAGTTTGGTCAGAGAGTATGCGGTTCATTTTCGCCAGATATTCGTCTTTCTTAAGGATGACGTATATTGGCGACTTGTCGCCTCTCCTGATAACTATCTCCTTGTTCTCACGAAGGCTCTTAGCTGCCGCTTTGAGCTCGGGTGTCAGTATGGTGCTTCTGTAGTTGCCTCGATTCTTTCCTCCTTCTGCAATAAGTTTTGCTTGTAAGGTGTCTTTGGTGGTGACCTTCTTTTGTGCTTCGAGGTCAAATATGTCGTCCGGACGACATCTCGTCCGGATCTCGCTTCTACCTTCATCCTTATTTACATAGAATGTTATCCAATGTCCCATTTTATTACGTGAACCAGACTCCAGAGTGTTCATTATGAACACCACAGGTCTTTTTTTATGTATTTTTGTCAGTATTTTCCTTACGTCATCAGCTAGGAAACATCCTAGATAGTTTATCTTATCACCTAAATTACTTCTGATAGCCTCATTTATTTCCAAACAATTCATATTAGTATTTATCCTCACGTATCGCAAATAACGCGACGATCAGCGTTAATGCTGATCACACCTGTTGTAGACCCATAAACTAGAATGACTTTATTTCTATCCACACCGCGTTTAAATTCCAAAGCAATCCGCAGATTACCACTTTTCTCAATCGGGATGGTGTCATCTATATCCTCATGTTCTAAATTAAAGTCCAGTATGGTTCCACCATTCACATATGTATCATAAGACAATATATTGTCTTTATCGAAGCTTAAGGCTTGTAATGCTGTGTAATACAACTTGGCGCAGTTATGAGGGAAGTCGCACCCAATATTGACAATATTAGTGCTATTCTGTGATATTAATACTTTACTAAGTTCGCAGTTTTCCAAATAAAGCGGGTTGCGATTATATGCACCAGACACGGCCTCTATATAGAGGATGATCATATATAAAAGTTCTGGTATAACAGTCCCCCACGGTTGGTCCATGGTTATCGAGCGCTGACCTGTGCTTTATATATACGTTTTGTATAAAGTTTTATTAAAAGTATACGTAATAAGAGAGTTGTTCTGCACCATGGCTTTATTAACGGCTATTAATCCTTCAGGGTACGGCAATACCCGATCCACCCACAGACGTGTAGACTTGATATTGTATTTAAAATTAGCGTGTTCATTATCGCTGAGTATAAGCCATTTATCGGGTTGAAATTCGAGCCGCACCCAGATGTCCACATTATCCAAAACGTATTCACTAACTGATGTGACTTCCAACATTAGTTTAAATCAAGTATTCACTCCACTCGTTTTCATATCAGTCATCCGTTGCTTCTCCCCAGCCGAGGCGTTAGTGAAATAACCAGCTTCAATTTTACCAGGATCAACTCGGTTAAAAAACTGTGACAGTTTATCATAGTGGCTAACCTTACACCCAGAAATCGTAGATAATAACTTTACGTACGACGAGAATGAGAATAATCAGCTGGTTTCAACTACTGTTTCGTTTAAATACACAATAGCGGATTTGAATAGAGTTTGCGATAATCCATTCACCCAACAAAACGTTTTTAGCATCTCCTAAAGGCGTTGTTCCATCTTCTTCGGTTAGATCAATAGACAACTCCAAAGCTATAGATGATAAATCCACCAGTTGCCCATTCACCCCCTTGATGATGAATTCCAGATAGGTGTCTGTAAACTTATTATTGACCCCAGAATTCATAGGTAATACATCCACCGTTTGTCTGCTTGCAATTGTTGATTCTACCAATTGAGGGGAAAATACTTTAGGAAAGGCTTCACTAACAGCAGCGGTATGTGTTCTAATGGCACCTGGAGGCCAAGAGCGTTATATCCAGCCATGTTCACGCTTTAGACAACACCAGCCGAGTGAGAAGAATTTATGACAGCACATCATTATATTTCGCTTTAGTAAAATGTTTGATGTTTACTATTTTGTTTGTTTGTTTATTCTTTTTCTGCACTCTTCTGCCTATCATTTGCTTCCCCCACTCCTTTAAATGTTCCAACTCTGAGTTTCTTAAGAGATTGTTTGAAAGTATGTTTGTCATTATTAATGTCGTTTAGTACGTTTTGCCCCAAGCTAAGCACAGCCGGAGCCAGCGTTCTCATGATAAAGGGCGCTGCTCGACGCGCTATTCCGCTTAAAAAGGAAAATATTCCCCCTCCACGCGTATAACGCCTACTGCTGTTGAAAATCCATATAACCCCCCCCCCCTCTAGGAGGGGTTAACAGAATGTATAATTCCTCAACAGAGGGAGGAATAAAGTAGACACGCACTTCTCCGCTTGTTTCAGACGAATGAGGTGTGGGGGGAAAGCCTTGGTGTTATATACCTCCTGCTACGGGACGTACATGAAAGACTGCTATGGTGCACCCATGTTCATCAAACTGTATTGGGTTACCATCTTGATCCCTAATAGTGATGCTGCCGCTGTCTATCATGTTGGTGTTAAGACGCACATAGAGTTTTTTATTGTTGCTGTTATCACTTCCATTTAGGGAGATTACATCCAAAATATTTACAGACTGGTTCCTATATCTAGTAGAAGATATTTTATCGCAATAAACGCACAGAATATCAACTCCTCCTCTAGGCATTGGGGGGAATAGACATGTGTCAACTACACTCGAGGCATACTGACGTTTTGCGAATGTATCATATTCAATTTCTGGAACTACGCCCAACACTTTCCCAAAAGCTGTCCCAAATGACAATGTGACTCTACTGGTGGTTTTATGCCCCGTTGCAGAGCTAATATTCTCCTCACTAATCACAGTAGTGAACTTGTTTCGATTGGAGGAAGAATCATATTTAATAAATTGCATTCCGTATTTAGCTGAAAATTGTTTTAATGACTTTCCTAAAAAACTCAGTTTAGAGTTACTTGAAAATATGGCCTCTATTTCTGTATTAATTGTGGTATTAATTTCTTTTATAGTTCCGGCTAAAACATCAGATGATAATAAATGCTTTGAATGCATGTATCTCCCCTAGCCCACTTTTTCACAAGTAACGCTTACACGTATATATGCCTCAGGATTATCACGCTTAATAATGTAATGGGAAGTGGGGAGGGGTAATTTTTTGTAGACACATTTCATAACTCCTCCTGGGATCTAATTCTAGCTGGTTAAACAATCGATTTTGGAAAGATGCGGGGATGTTATTTGGGAATAAATGCGTATCTGATACGCTGGTGGCGTATATCACGTGAGTGTTCATCGCTCTATCTCCTTAGTCTGCTTTTTGCCGAGTAAAGCTAGTTACACATTACATACACATTTATATACACTCACCTGTTAATATACGATCCAGGAAGCATTCCTTTTACTGTGAGGATAAATCTTCGCAGTTGCCTTTCTCTTAACAGATGGAGCCTCATACACTTGACTGCTTGCCGTAGTATTACGGAATAAATCTCGCGGTGTAGAAGTTAGATTGAAAAACAGTTGAGCAATGGGGAGTTTATCCGGTAAAAAAAAACAGATTTAGGCACAGTCATTTTATGTATAATGTATAATGTATAATTATATGTATGCCAGATACTGGAGCTAATACATTTCCATTCAGATCAAAACGAACGAATCCACTATTATCATAATGGTTTAGCAAGGATCTTGCACATTCATGATCTCGCACTTTCAATTTCAAATCTATTAAATGTATTATGGAATGGTTGGTATGCAACTGAGGAGGGGGCGGTTTGACAGCAAGATGTTGAGCAGCAGCTTTCACAGAGGGGTAAGCAGAGCTGTGTGCAGCTTTCCGGTTGTCCACTATTTTACGCGGTACGAGCTAAAAGGCTTTCACTTTACTTTACTTACTGAACAACCATGTAATTAAACTAGCTTCAATCGACAAAATAATGGATAAAATACTGCCTCCTCGTTTGCTGGTTAATATTTGTTTCTTAGTTGACACAGAAGGTCTCTTACAGGATAGTGACCGAATAAGCAATTTATATTTTTTTCAACTTTTTAACGACCTTCTCAGGCATGGGCAATTTTTTTTTAAAGTTATTAAAAATTTCTGATAAACAATATATATGTGGTTTCTTCAATTTTTCAATCAACTGTTTTCTCGAGGAATACTGAAGTTTTGATAATAGTTGGATCAATTCCTTATATTTATAAACTAAGGGCTTCTTCATTATAAATGTAAAATCTCAGCAGCATCAATCCATTGATCAAATGATCGATCATAACCTGCATACCTAACTTCATACTGAAGTTTGCCAGAGATTCTGCGTTGCCCCACTACCTTTTCAATATTAAAGGTTTGAGGCAAATGTGTGGGTGTTAATTCATGTTTATAGAAGCCATCATCAATTTCTTCCCCATTCAGATCTTTTAGAAAGTATAAAGGGATGTGTTGTCTCCGATCAATACGTGTAACTGTAAATATCTCTCGGGTGTTCTGCTGCTTAAACCCTTTCTTAAATTTGGAAATGCGATCAGATAGAGTGATGCGTGCTGTATCACCAACACTCAGTCGAGGAATGACAGTTCTCTTCGTTTTGCTCGGGCTTTTATACATTAAATCAAATTGTTTGGTGTGCTCGCTGGGCGTGGATGGAGCGTGCACCTCCGTGGGTGTCTTCCCCTTCAATCCTCTGTGTGGGGTTAAATTATATGTTTTCACAATATCTGGTAGAGCCTGCATGTATTTTAAAGTGTTGTGCACCGTCATAAACTTTTAAAGTTTACCTTTTAAAGTACGTATGAACCGCTCAGCGATTGAAGCTTTAGTCTCCTGAGAAAATACACTATATAACTGTACTTTCTTTGCTGCCAGCATTTTTTTCATAGTAGCGTTATAAAATTCACCACCTCAATCAGAATTAATTTTGCGCACTCCCTGAGAATGAGGTGAATCTAGAATTAAAGCCAGAGCTTTACTGGTACTTTTCCCGTCCTTGGCGCGTAAAGGCACTACTTGAGCATACCTGGAGAAAATATCTACACATACGAGTAAATATTTCACTCCGTCATTATGTTTGTTCAATAAACTCATCTCGGCCAAGTCTATAGCTTGAAATAGTCCCGGTTTAGGGCTTAGTACCCGACGCCGAGGAAATTTATGTGGTTGTAAATAATGCAATGTATAGGAATCAGAGCTTTTCAGATACTCCTTTACATCGGCTAGAGTTAATTAATTTGGCGGCCTTATACAACCTCTGGACCCCTCTAAGCCCACCGCCAGATGATGGGTCATTATATACTCGTTCCAGTACGTCTTTCTTGCTCACCATTGGTAAACTATCTCATAGGGCGGTTCGTGAACAATATTACCGTGTAATGTTATAGTAGAGGGAGTGTTCGACCCCAGATCTACTAGCAAATAGCCGTAGGGTTGGCTAATAACTTTCTTATATAAATCTACAAATTTCTTTGAATCCTGTTTCCCAAATATTTGTCGTCCGAGTGTTTCAAGTGACAGGTCTCTTGATTTAACCTATATGAAATGAGAAGCATTTAAACTAATATTTCTCGAATATTTACCAGGAAAAAATATATTTTGGGTAATCAATTTGATGGAAACCATGAAATGTCGCCCCCTAGTGAACATGTCTGATACGATTTTTGAATTCGCAGACTCTGTAAAAAGGTCATCATAGATTACTAAGATATGCGAGTCATTATCCACTCGCTCATCCACAGGATCAATAATGGTTGAATGCTCGATCAGCTTCCTTTTAATTTGTGGATCTGATCGTAATTGAGAGTAACCTCATCCGCATATAATTATTGAGGAGAACTTGTGCTGATACTTCCTTACAAGTTTACTGCACAAGTAGGCTTTTCCGCTGTTTGAATAACCAGCAATAATAACACGAGATGGTTCTCGGAAAATATCTAGATGTTCCTCATGGATTATATCATAGGAACTGTTCATGATTAATGCTTCGTTAAGACTGCTAAAAAGTAAGGAAATGTGGTGGTATTTATACAAACATAGTCATTTACAGGTGTTTATTCACATATTTTATGTACAGCAGCAACATTTTTTTAAAACTAATCATAGTTCTTACAGTTCACAAACAATAACATTAAACATCCTATTCATTTAGTATAAATAGTTCTAGTCATATGGGGCATCTATCTTAATACTAACTAAGAATTGTACAACATAAAATCTAGTGAGGGTTGAATAGTTTCTGAGCTGTAGCATCGCGTTTGCTCCAGGGGCGGAATATTGGGTAGAGTCTCTGTGGTTGCTCTACTTCTGCTTCCTCCTCATCCATGAACACTTCTTCCATCTCCTCTTCTCCCACTTCTACATCCATCTCATCATCATTGTTATTGGGAATATCTGGATGACCATTTGCTAGGGACTGTGTGGGGCTTAAAATGTAGCGTTTATCGTCAAATGCTGACAATCCTCTGCAGGTACTGCGACATGTACAAATCTTTCCTTGCACATTACGTATAGATCTCGACACAAACTTGATTGAAGTGTTTGTTTCAAGAGTGTGCTGAAACGAGTCGTGTGAGAGTTTCTCTTGTAGGTGGTATGGCACACTCTTACACTTACAAGTGTGCTCCCCATCATGTGTGGTGAACGAATATGTTTTAGGTCTGAGAGCAATTAACTGGTTAATAATCTTAGAGCCCATTTCAGACTTGAGCAATCCTAGTTCACCTTCTCGCGCTTTAGAGTAGGATGGATGTGTTGCTTTATCACCGTACGCAGGTTTGACAACATCATACCTGAACTCATAGAGACGCCTCTTAGCAATTTGAAGTATATGATAACCCAGGTATGTAGGAGTGTTGACTAGGAGAGACTTCTGCTTGATAGTACATATCACACGATCCTTACTTAACAAAAGACTCTGCTTGAAGAATGGGTTTCAAGCATGTTTCAGGAAATGACTACGATATGTGACCAAATAGTGTTTGTTCCCATATTTAGATACATCTGTGAGACTCTTTCCATATATAGAGTTTGATACGAGTTTGAAAGCCTTTTTTTATATCGCGCATTTGGTACTGGCACGTTCACGAACATTGGTTTAAATGAAGTCTTTAAGGTAGCTCTCCTGCTCGAATTCGTAGATGTCATGAACTTTAGCTACTTCTAATCCAATGCGCATGAGTAACTGTAACTAGTCCAAACTAACCAGGTAATCTTTCTGAGGAAAGTGCGAAGCAATTAATTTAGTGTTGTTTTTAGGCAGACTGCGACTTTCTTCTGTAAGAATATTCTTACTGTAAGGTGAAATGTGATCCTCGGTAATGCAAGAATGTGAAAGAACTAGGGGCAGTTCATCTGTATACCGAGCCACCTCCGGTCGGACCTGCAGTGTATCACACAACACCCAATATCCCTTGGACCCATCACATGGTATATTCTCCAAGCCTTGCTCTAGCATCACGTCACGCCCATCGTGTGTCAGTTTCCGAATCCCGCCACGAGGGAGCTGTTCAGTCATACACGCCCGGTAATGACTATTAAAATCGAGGTAAATGATGTAGCTACTATCTTCCCCTAGATCTTAGCATGTATGTTGGTTCTCCACATTCGTGTACTGTCTCGTTACACTGGTGAACCCACCTCGGAGATTCCGACGAAGTAAATCATATAACAATGGGTCTGACACAACATCAAGTTCAACTTTCGATTTAAGCAAGAATGCATCCCAAGCAAATGAGGGTAAAGAAATGTAGTGGGAAATGTCTAATTTGTAGAGAGCAAGCATGGTATCTCGCCACACTGTGAACACATCAGCTAGCAAACCTCTGTCCACTTTGAGGTAAAGGAGTAGATACTTCCTCTACGTTGCGACATTTAGACAAATCAAAAATTTCTAAGGCTTGTTTATAATCTTTTTCTGACAACTCTTCATCTTTTAGTGTATTGTAAAACTTATCGCGAGAAGGAAGGTGTGGTTCATCTAACACAGACATAGAGGATAAATAATCATAGCAGAATGATTGTTTACCCTCGAGCAGTTTTGCGATGGCCGCTTTATTTACCCCTTTTAACATAGCCAAAGTAAATGTGGTAGGTTTCCCACTATCAATATGACCCTTTGCTATTCTTCCTAGCAAGCCGTTGAGAAGGGCTAAACTGTCCAAAAATCTTAAGTTGTTCACATCAACTTTTATAAATTTAAATCCATCCTTAGCTAATATATCAATTTCACTTCCTGGTCTATCTTTCATTTCGTTTAGGATTACTCCTAAATCATAGGAAGAGTTGTGGGAAAAAGTGCATAGGAACTTGTATGAATTTATAGACTGCAAATAACATCTATCACAGTAAGCTGCTTGATAATTGTGGAATCTTACTGTGTGGTCGTGATGACAGACTTTGATTACATCTTCTCCGTTAAAAGGTTCATCACAGAGTTCACAGGCTGTTTTTGTCTCAAATATCGCCTGCTGTTGCTGCGACATGTGATGTTCATAGGATACTAACCCCTTCTTGATTCTAGCCCATGACGCTTCTAGCGTGGTTACAAAGTGATTAACTGCATCCTTACCCAAATAGATGTCATTCTCAACAATATTCATCTGTCTGTCAATGATGATGTACCCATACGCCACTGCGTTGTGACGAGATTCTATCATTCCCCTAGGGCAGGGGTCTCCAAACTAATACCCGCGGGCCACATCCGGCCCGCCACATAATTTCATCCGGCCCACCAAACAAATCCCTGTGTGGTGGCCTTGAAAAAATAATTATCGTACGAATGGCATCGCAGAATTATTCAAAGCTGGGGCTGCTGGAATGGACGAATGATACGACAGTATCATTCGTCACACTAATTTGGTTGCATAAAACTAAAGACAGGAATCTATTTAGTTTACCCTAATTTTTTCCAAAAAGATATGTTTTAATTTTTCCATGTTTATACTTTAATATTTGAGGAAATTAAATTACTGGCACTGATTTGTTTTTTGTTTTTTTTTTTCATTTTTTATTCCTTCGGCCCGCATAAATATGGGAATATATAATGTGGCCCTTACATTGAAAAGTTTGCAGACCCCTGCCCTAGGGTGTATGGCTCA
>WNGS01111249.1:0-12741 GCA_020271785.1 Procambarus virginalis | reverse complement strand
CACTTCCCACACACGTGAGGTATGACCAGGACACCCTCACCACACTCTCCCACACACGTGAGGTAAGACCAGGACACTGTCACCACACTCTCCACACACGTGAGGTAAGGCCAGGACACCCTCACCATCTCTCCACACACGTGAGGTAAGACCAGGACACCCTCACCATACTCTCCCACACACGTGAGTAAGACCAGGACACCCTCACCATACTCTCCCACACACGTGAGGTATGACCAGGACACCCTCACCATACTCTCCCACACACGTGAGGTAAGACCAGGACACCCTCACCACACACGTGAGGTAAGACCAGGACACCCTCACCACACTCTCCCACACACGTGAGGTAAGACCAGGACACCCTTACCACACTCTCCCATACACGTGAGGTAAGACCAGGACACCCTCACCACACACGTGAGGTAAGACCAGGACACCCTCACCACTCTCCCCCACACACGTGAGGTAAGACCAGGACACCCTCACCACACACGTGAGGTAAGACTAGGACACCCTCACCACACACGTGAGGTTAGACCAGGACACCCTCACCACACTCTCCCACACACGTGAGGTAAGACCAGACACCCTCACCACACTCTCCCACACACGTGAGGTAAGACCAGGACACCCTCACCACACTCTCCCACACTCGTGAGGTAAGACCTTACCTTGAGGATACCTTGAGGTGCTTCCGGGGCTTATCGTCCCCGCGGCCCGGTCATCGACCAGGCCTCCTGGTTGCTGGACTGATCAACCAGGCTGTTGGACGCGGCTGCTCGCAGCCTGACGTATGAGTCACAGCCTGGTTGATCAGGTATCCTTTGGAGGTGCTTATCCAGTTCTCTCTTGAACACTGTGAGGGGTTTGCCAGTTATGTCCCTTATGTGTAGTGGAAGCGTGTTGAACAGTCTCGGGCCTCTGATGTTGATAGAGTTCTCTCTCAGAGTACCAGTTGCACCTCTGCTTTTCAACGGGGGTATTCTGCACATCCTGCCATGTCTTCTGGTCTCATGTGATGTTATTTCTGTGTGCAGGTTTGGGACCAGCCCCTCTAATATTTTCCACGTGTAAATTATTATGTATCTCTCCCGCCTGCGCTCAAGGGAATACAGATTTAGGCTCTTAAGTCGGTCCCAATAGTTTAGATGTTTTACCGAGTGGATTCTAGCAGTAAAGGACCTCTGCACGCTCTCCAGGTCAGCAATTTCACCAGCAGTGAAAGGGGCTGTCATTGTGCAGCAGTACTCCACTCTAGAGAGCACAAGCGTTTTGAAAAGTGTCATCATCGGTATAGCATCTCTAGTGTGAAAAGTTCTTGTTATCCAACCTGTCATTTTTCTTGCAGTTGTGACGGCTACTTTATTGTGTTCTTTAAAGGTAAGGTCTTCCGACATGAGTACACCCAGATCCTTTACATTGCCTTTTCGTTCTATGTTATGATTTGCCTGAGTTTTGTACGTGGTTTCCGTTTTTATATTTTCATTTTTTCCATAGCGCATGAGCTGGAACTTGTCTTCGTTAAACACCATATTATTTTCTGTAGCCCATAGAAAGACCTGATCTACATCTGACTGGAGGTTCGCCGTGTCCTCTATGTTGCCTACTCTCATGAAGATCCTAGTGTCATCTGCAAAGGATGATACAGTGCTATAGGTTGTGCTCTTGTCTATGTCCGATATGAGGATGAGAAAAAGTACTGGAGCAAGCACAGTACCCTGGGGGACTGAGCTCTTAACGGTTGACGGGTTGGATTTTATTTTGTTGACTATTACACATTGGGTTCTGTTGGTCAGGAAATTGTAGATCCATCTGCCTACTTTTCCGGTAATTCCTTTTGAGCGCATTTTATGGGCAATAACACCATGGTCACATTTATCAAAAGCTTTTGCGAAATCTGTGTAAATTACATCAGCGTTTTGTTTGTCTTCCATAGCATCTAATGCCATATCATAGTGGTCCAGCAACTGCGACAGGCAAGAGCGCCCTGTTCTGAAACCATGTTGTCCGGGGTTATGGAGATGCTGTGATTCCATGTATTTTGTGATCTTACTTCTTAGCACTCTCAAAAATTTTTATGATGTGCGATGTTAGTGCTATCGGTCTGTAATTTTTTGCCTCTGCCTTATTTCCTCCTTTATGAAGTGGTGCTATCTCTGCTGTTTTTAGTATATCAGGAATAACGCCAGTATCTAGGCTTTGTCTCCACAGAATGTGAAGGGCCTGCGATAGTGGTTTTTTACAGTTCTTGATGAATATGGAGTTCCAAGAATCCGGGCCTGGTGCGGAGTGCATAGGCATACTGTTTATGGCTTCTTCAAAATCCAGTGGGGATAGGGTGACGTCTGATATATGATTTGATGTTGGTATCATATCCATGAAAAATTCATTTGGGTTATCGATCTTTAGTGCGTTTAATGGCTCGCTGAAGACAGAGTCGTATTGCTTCCTCAGTAGCTCGCTCATTTCTTTGTTGTCATCGGTGAAAGTTCCATCTTCCTTTCGCAGGGGCCCGATACTAGATGTGGTTTTTGATCTTGATTTTGCATAGGAGAAAAAATATTTCGGGTTTCTCTCTATTTCACTGATGGCCTTTTGCTCTCTTTCCCTCTCCTGCGTTTTGTATGATTCTTGTAGCTTGAGTTCAATTTTTCCTATTTCGCTACCTAACCTTCGCCGTTCCTGAGATAGGGTGCGACTCTCAAGTTGTACCGCGATTCGTTTTCTTCGCCTATATAGGGAACGACGTTCTCGTTCCAATCTGCATCTCTTCCTCTTTTTTCTTAGGGGGATGCGGTTTGTACATATTTCTAGTGCTACTGAGCTTATTTTTTCCAGGCACTGGTTCAGGTTCGCATTTCCTAGCTGTTCTTCCCAGTTTATTTCTGTGAAGTCCTGGTTTATTTGCTCCCAGTTTATCTGTTTATTATTGAAGTTGAATTTGCTGAAATCTCCTCCACCGGGAATCTGGACTGGTTTTGAAGGTCTATTCCCCATGGTTGTCATAACTTCAATTAAGTTGTGATCTGAGTAACAGGTATTTGTAATCATTATGTTCCTGATCAATTCATCATTATTAGTGAAAATGAGGTCCAGCGTGTTCTCCTTCCTGGTTGGTTCTACTATTTGCTGGTTTAAGGCAAACCTGTCGCACATCCGTAGCAGGTCATTTGCATGTGCCTGTTCATTAAGGCTACTTCCTGGTATTCTTTCTGATATTACTGTATTAGCCAGGTGCTTCCATTTCAGGTGCCGTAGGTTGAAGTCCCCAAGCAGGATGATGTTCGGAGCTGGATTTGTGAGGTTTTCCAAGCAGTGTTCTACTTTCATTAGTTGGTCTTTAAACTGCTGAGGGTTTGCCTCCGGTGACTTATATACAAGGACAATAACTACATTTATAATCTCTATTTTGATTATCAGCACTTCCACCATATCATTTGAGGTGTTTAGCAGCTCAGTACAGATGAGTGTGTCTTTGATGTATAGGCTGACCCCACCCTGAAGCCGGTGTTTCCTATCACATCTGAAAAGATTGTACTCTGAGATCCATATTTCACCATCATGGTAGTCCTTTGTGTGGGTTTCTGTTAGGGCTGCAAACACTGCATTTGCCTCATGAAGGAGACCATCTATAAAGTGAACTTTGTTGGATTTGCGTGTTTTTATACCTTGAATGTTGGCAAATATAAATGATGTTATCGTGGTAGTGGAAGTGCTGGATGCCTTACTTGGTGTTAATATCTGAGGCTCCGGTAAGGGGGCCACTGTGTTTGCGTCCAGGGTGTGTTGTTTTCGAAGTGATTCGTCCAGTTTCGGTAGTGGGGCGAGTGTTGTGTGGTGTAGTACCTGTGTGTTTGTTGGTAATGTGTATTCCAGACTTGTGGGTATCTCCCTTCCCCTCTGTAATCCTGTGGTGGTTCCATCTGACTGTTCCTCTCTCTTATATTTTCTGCTCTGTTTCTGCCTTCCTCTAAAAAATTGCCAGTAGTGTCATACTGATCTTCCCGTCTATAACGTTGTGTACCTCTCACGTGGAATTCCGGACACTGAAGATTGTAGCATTTTTTGTCCCTAATTGAAAATTGACATAATTTGGGGTGGAAGTATCTACACCCTGTTCCAAAACGGCATGTACCCCTCGCCAACATGTTCCTGCATTTTCGAGGATGCAGAAAATGGCATTTTGTTCCTAATTTTCCATATTTGCATATTCCTTTAGCGTAGAATTTGCAAATGTGTTCCGGTTTTGCGTTTTTCAAGGTATTTATATCTGTGTCTGTCTTGTCTACCTCTTTATTGGAGCCATCTCCGCTTTTCGTCCCAATTCCTTCATTTATGCACTCTGTCTCACTGTTGCTCACATCGTTTATATTACCTGACTCTGCAATATTGCTGCTATTATGTACTACAATACCCTCTTCCTCCACATTACTGCTGCGGTTCTCTAAACTATCTGTTCCTGGGTTTTGGTCGTTAACCAATGTTGTCTTATCCCAGTCTGCATATATCACTGGTAGCTTGTCTGTGAATGGTAATCTCTGTGACTCGGGAATGTTTTTCATCAGTTTAGTTATGTTCTCTAACATTAATCTGTCATCTTTGCAGACCCAGTAAATTCCTTGCCTTTTTGTGCATCCTGGAGATACTTCTGTGCAGCCCAGGTGAAATCTCATGTTACAGATGCAACACGTTACGCCTACATTACGTTTTCCCAGTACTCCCGAGCACTCGCCACACCTCTCCATTTTCTGATGTATTGTTGTATTTGTGGTTTACTGTGTGGATCACTTGTTGATGTCAGTCCTTTTAACTCTTTATAAAGTTATATGTATATTTTTATATATTTAATATTTATAATACTATATGTATACAGTAGATTTGTAATATTATGTATGTTATTTTGTTCAAACTTTATGGCAGGTACTTAGCGTAGGGTAGCGAAGCTGGTCCCCGGTGCGGTACAGGTGACCTTGTCATCCCAGGTTGATGTCACGAGTTTCCAGCTACTCGATTTATAACACTGATTTATTCTTTGCTTGTATTCTTACAAGGGATTTTCCGCCTAATTTCCGGCTTGCAATGATATTCACTCACTTTATTGCTAATTATTAGATTCACATTTCCATAGTACACTAAATGATTTCCGTATTTTATCCCTGTGGGACGTGCCCTGGGGTAGGCCCCGCGTGGCTTGTGGAAACAGCCTACTGATGCCGCTTCTTGCCACTATTCTATATTTCTAGCATTCTATATTTATAATATTCTATGCACGATTTTCCTTCACTTCCAACTTATATGTTGTTGTGGTACCCGTTCCACTTCACTGTTCCACGAATCACCGTTCACTATTTTTTTCCTCATACACGTATGTACACAAAGCCTCATGCACTGGCCCACACGTGGTCTCCCGGGACAAGACCAGGACACCCTCACCACACTCTCCCACACACGTGAGGTAAGACCAGGACACCCTCACCACACTCTCCCACACACGTGATGTAAGACCAGGACACCCGCACCACACACGTGAGGTAAGACCAGGACACCCTTGTGGTGTCTGTATATAGCTGAGATAGTCTTGGTAGTAAGGTTGATGTAAAGTCATTCCTGGTTACTGACTTTAATACTAATAAACGATTACATGACTATGGCTCCCAAGCTTGGCAGGCGTCCTGTGCGCTCCTGTTTACGTCCTCTAGTCTAGTGGCGTCCAGCCGCCGCACATAGAAAACGGATGGTACCATTTTCTGTGAACATGACATCCCTCCTTTTCTTTAAAAAGAATGAATACAGGATGTCTACCATGCTTGTAGCACAAAGCAAAGTTATTGACACAAAGTAAGTTATTAACATGTCAAGAGATATTGCATATATTTAACATTAATTAAGCACACAAAGAATTTAAACAATCTTTACCACAAAGGATTTCAATGTTAAAAATACATATGCAATGTTAAACAAACATGAAAGAAACTGTAATACAAAGTTACAAAATATATGCAATGTTAAACAAACATGAAAGAAACTGTAATACAAAGTTACAAAATATTGAATGAGAGATCTGCATTATTCAAACAATATTAAATTTAGTTTAGCGTAACAAGTAAATACTTTGCATTACATAGGAACACAATTAATCATCATATCGTGTAGGGCGTTTAACATGACGTTTTGGACGAGAGTCCTTAAATACAAAAATATCCCTCGATGAATTGTTTATCGAGTTATAACTCATTTTTTCTTTTTCTTTTGCACGACTTTGCACTTCATCATTTTCTACACTAGTTGGAATCACTTTGAAATAAGCCATATTACGTGTTATACTATGATCTCTATTACTCGCTGTTACCATAGTTCCTTTTACACTAATCACTTTATATGGTTTTGTATCATACGGCATATCTAACTTTCCCTCTTTTTTCTTTTTAACGAGAACAGTATCTCCAACCTTTATGAATTGTTCCTTTGCACGTTGATCATGAGCAATTTTCATTTTGCCCTTGGCTAGTGCATCCTTCTGAGCGAGACGTTTATCCGTTACCTTGGCTGGCATGACAGGTAGTGCGATCTCATAGGACGTCCAAATAAAAGTTCGCCAGGCGACTTGCCCAGTGTTCCATGCGGTGTTGCACGGTAGTTCCTGAGAAAAGCATACATAGCTTGTTTCCAGGATCGTCCTTCGGCATGAGCACAGCGTACAGCTTTCATGAGAGGTTGCATGAATCTCTCGACTTCTCCATTTGCTTGAGGATGTAGTGGCATCACACGGCGGTGTTTGAATCCAATATGCTCAGCAAAGTTGACAAAGTCTTGTCCATTAAATGGCGGTCCATTGTCCGTCTTGACAACTTCAGGAATGCCAAAGTTTGAAAAGATCTTGTCGAGCTTCGGGATGACAGCCTTTGCAGATGTGGAAGTGATGATTTCTACTTCTGGATAACGTGAGTGATCATCAATGACTACCATCAAGTACTCTCCAGTTGGTAGCGGTCCACAGAAATCCATCGATACTTCCATCCATGGTGCAGCAGGTAGTGGTGAAGGTTGTAGAGGTGTTGGTCTTGAAGTATCCACTGCAGCTTGGCAAGGGACACAGGCATCATGCATGTCCTTAGCTTGACGATCAATGCCAGGAAACCACACCTTTTCTCGTAGCAGCTGTTTGGTCCTTACAAGACCTTGGTGTCCTTGATGTGCAAGCTTCAGAGCACGTTGCTGGAGAACAGCTGGAATGACGATACGAGTACCTCGCAGCACGGTGTCGCGTTGTTGCGTAACACTTAATTCTGTCTGGATGCGTTCAAGTGCTTTGAATGCATCTTGGTCAACTCCTGAGGGTGGGATGCGTGGAAACTTTTTCTTAGTCAATGCATCCACTGTTGCTTGCAGAGTTGGGTCCTCTAGGGTTGCAGTACGGATTTCATCAAGAGTGAGAGCCTTAGGGACTGCATCACAGGTTACAGAGTGTACATATTCCTCGGCAACTTGCTGATGCTTGGTGATGGTGAAACTGTTGGCAGGATGTCGACTGATGTAATCAGCGGGATTGCCTGCACCTGGCTTGTATTTCACCGTAAAGTTGTATGGTTGCAGACGAAGAGCCCATCTCTCAATGCGAGCTGGTGGTTTGGACTTTGGATTATTGAAGATGGTCTCCAACGGTTTGTGGTCAGTGACTATCGTGGTAAAGGGTGCACCAAGCAGATACACATTGAAGTGTTCACAGCCCCATACAAGAGCAAGAGCTTCCTTCTCTGTCTGACTGTATCGTTGCTCAACATCTGTGAGAGAACGGCTGGCATAGGCAATTACTACTCTTGAATCTGGTTGACCAGGTTTGTGTTGGGCTAACACAGCACCTAAACCAACAGGACTAGCATCCACCGTTAACTCAGTGTCCATTGATGGATCAAAGTATGCAGCAGTCGCATTTTCTACTAGTGCATCTTTCACAGCATCAAATGCATTTTGCTCGACATCGCTCCAGTACCATGATGCATTTTTCTTCAGGAGCTCACGTAGAGGCTTCGTAATGGTAGCAAAATCTGGAATGAAGCGAGAACAGTAGTTTGCCATTCCCAGAAAACTATGTACTTCAGTGGATGTTGAAGGAGGTGCAGCATTCTTGATATCTGCAACTTTCTTAGGATCTGGAGACAGACCTTTGTCACTAAGTACATGTCCAAAGAATTCAATTTTATGTTGATTGAACTCACACTTTGCTCGGCTTAGCGTCAAATTCTTTTCTCGTAAGCGTTGCAATGTTGCACGAAGAGCTTTGTCGTGTTCAGCTTGGGTACGGCCATAAACAATGATGTCATCAGACATGTTGTCAGCATTAGGTATATCTTGCAATACCTGGCTGATGATGTGCTGGAATACTTCAGCAGCACTGTTAATACCAAAACTCAGGCGCTTGTACCTATACAGACCTCGATGTGTCGTAAACGTTGTGATGAATCGACTCTCATCATCAAGTTCAAGCTGATGATAGCCCTTGTTTAAATCTAACTTGCTGAATACAGTTGCACCATTCAAGCGGTAGATCATATCATCTACAGTGGGTGTAGGATGGCGTTCACGCATTATTGCCTTGTTGGGAACACGCATGTCTACACAAATGCGTATCTCATCTGGATTCTTCGGCTTTGGTGGAGTGACAATTGGGCTTACCCATGGTGTTGGGCCTGTTACCGGTTCAATGATATCTAGTTCTATCAGCCTATCCAGTTCGGCATCGACTTTCTTGCGAGTATGGAATGGTTGTCGGCGATGTGGTTGGGCAACTGGAATTACATCTGGGTTGATATGCAGATGTACCTTGCTATCAGTATAACAACCTATGGATTTAAACCGATCAGAAAATTCAGCAACAATAGCATCAACATTGTTTGCAGATTCCACTGCTACAGCATTAGAAAGCTGAAGTAGCCCCAATTTGGTTGAAGTCTTGTAACTGAGTAAAGACTCCTTTGCATTCCTAACAACATGGAATGTAGTAATGAGCATTGCATTCTTTGACTTAATCTCTGCAGTGAAAGTTCCAATCACTGGTAAGGCTACCTTTGAAGCATAGGCAGTGGCTTTGCCATTATATTTTTCAAGCTTTGGGAACTGTTTTTTAAATTTTTCATAGTGGCACTCAGCAATGGTGTCAATGTTTGATCCAGTGTCAATGAGAATTTTGAGACAAATGCCAGCAATGTATACTATAGTCTCTGGGTTGTTTGGAAGATCATTCCATTTTGTGATTGATTGTACTCCATAAATATAATCACATTCACTGTCATCTGAGACTGGTTGTAATGAAATGTTGTCTTGTATATTATTAACATTCTTGATTTGAGGTGCAATATTGTGTTTGCCACCTCGACTCCTATGACTTGATCCTCGTACATTGCTTTTATTTATTGATTGTGGTTTCTTTAGTGCGGAACGACACATAGCACCAAAATGACCTAGTTTTCTACACTCATAGCACTTCTTACCTTGTGCAGGACAAACATTATCTTGGTGTGGGTAGTCTCCTCCACAATTGTAACATTTATTATTGACAACCTCTGATGTGAGTCGTTGTGACTGCTTGAGTCTTGTTCCATGACTCCAGTTGTGATGTGGTTCTCGGCTCAATTTAATGTTAGGTTTGGCATGATATCTTCTATGATCATGGTGTACTCCCTGAACCTTACATACTTCATGACTGTTAGTAACAGTGGCAGAACCGTTGTTGGCACTGCACTCCATGGCACGAGCATCACGTGCAGCATCTTCCATTCGACGAGCCATATCCAGTATCTTGGTAAGAGAACTTTCATCATCAACAAGTTCTAGAGCTCTTCGACGAAGACGTGTAGATGTGCATGTTTCAATTATTTGCTGTTTGATTTCTTTGTCAACATCAGCAAACTCACAATGGGCTGCTAAACCCTGCAGACGTGTATGGTATTGATCAACAGTTTCATTAGAGAGTTGTTTTGCTCTCCTGAAATGCATAATTTCCATAGCAGTATTTTGCCTTGGTTTGAAATGCTCAGTTAATTTGGCCTTGGCAGTGTCATAATCTTTGGCACCACCAGTGTCTTTCAGTGTATCAAAGATGTCACAAACTCTATCACCTGCATAATGAAGCAGAAAGGCACGCTTTCTTTCAGCACTTTTGATGTCAGAAACTATCAACAAATTTTCAAACCTTTTAAGCCATTTGACCCACCTCTGTGACAGGTTTGTCTGGTCACAGTCAGGATCAAATGCAGGAAACTGAGGTATATTTGCCATTTTTACTGAATAAATGTAAACTTATCACTTAAAATGTTCCTCAGAATATATAACACTTACTGCACTGTATATGTTATTAAGAATTCACTGTAATTACTTTAATTTTGCAAAGCACACAAGCATTTTAATGCAAAAGTTCACAGTAGTGCACAATACAGCAGCAACTGACTTCTTACCTAGCCCTGTATACATGTAGTGTTACTCCTACTCACAGCAACAGAGCAGTTGTCAGCAGTTGGTACAGCAGTTGGCAGCAGTTGGTACAGCAGTTGGCAGCAGTTGGTACAGCAGTTGATACAGCAGTTGGCAGCAGTTGGCACAGCAGTTTATTTATTTATTTATTTATTTATTTATTTATTTATTTATATACAAGAAGGTACATTGGGTTTGTGAGAATACATTGAATAGGACAGTATTTCCAATCTTGTAAAGCCACTAGTACGCGCAGCGTTTCGGGCAGGTCCTTAATCTAACAGATAATTTTAAGTAGGTAATTATATCATAATTGATAAATGATAACAAATACATTACAAGAGAAAAATGAGATGAGAGAGCTTAGTAAGTATATTAAAGCACATTGTTATATTAAAGCTCTAATTGATTACATTGACAGCTTGATTGGTAATTTAACAAGATTAATAGACACCATACAGCAGATTGCAAGCACATATAAGACAGCAATGAACACAATGGTAAAGATGTTCAGATTGGGTACATAAAGATTGGGAGACTGGGTAGCAATAGATACAGTGCAATTTTAAGGCAAAAGGTGAAAAACTATGAAGATGAAATTAGGTACTTTTTGGTATTGATTTTGAATGATGTAAAAGTTGGACAGCTTTTCAATTCAATAGGGAGTGAGTTCCATAAACTGGGTCCCTTTATTTGCATAGAGTGTTTACACAGATTAAGTTTAACTCTGGGGATATCAAAGAGATATTTATTTCTAGTGTGGTGATAATGGGTCCTATTACATCTGTCCAGGAAGAGTTTCAGAGCAGGATTTGCATTTAAGAACAGGGTTTTGTAAATGTAGTTGACACAAGAGAATTTATCGAGTGAGATTATGTTTAGCATGTTTAGGGAGTTAAACAAGGGGCTGAGTGTTGTCTGAAAGCAGAATTTGATATTGTACCTAGTAGCCAGAACGCACTTCTCAGCCTACCCTACTATGCAAGGCCCGATTTGCCTAATAGGCCAAGTTTTCATGAAGTAATTGTTTTTCGACTACCTAACCTACCTAACCTAACCTAACCTAACTTTTTCGGCTACCTAACCTTACCTATAAAGATTGGTTAGGTTAGGTTAGGTTGGGTTGGTTAGGTTTGGTCATATATCTACATTAATTTAAACTCCAATAAAAAAAATTGACCTCATACATAATGAAATGGATAGCTTTATCATTTCATAAGAAAAAAAATTAAAGAAAATATATTAATTCAGGAAAACTTGGCTATTAGGCAAATCGGGCTTTGCATAGTAGGCCAAAAAGTGAGTTCTGGCTACTAGGTACGATATATATATATATATATATATATATATATATATATATATATATATATATATATATATATATATATATATATGTCGTACCTAGTAGCCAGAATGCACTTCTCAGCCTACTATGCAAGTCCCGATTTGCCTAATAAGCCGAGTTTTCCTGAATTAATATATTTTCTCTAATTTTTTTCTAATGAAATGATAAAGCTACCCATTTCATTATATATGAGGTCAATTTTATTTTATTGGAGTTAAAATTAACGTAGATATATGACCGAATTTAACCAACCCAACCTAACCTAACCTAACCTATCTTATAGATTAGGTTAGGTTAGGTAGCCAAAAAAGTTAGGTTGGGTTAGGTTAGGTAGGTTAGGTCGTCGAAAAACATTAATTCATGAAAACTTGGCTTATTAGGCAAATCGGGGCCTTGCATGGTAGGCTGAGAAGTGCGTTCTGGCTACTAGGTACGACATATATATATATATAATATATATATATATATATATATATATATATATATATATATATATATATATATATAAAATATATATAATATATATATATATAAATATAAATATATATATATATATATATATATATATAAATATATAAATATATATATTATATATATTATATATATATATATTATATATATATATATATATATATATATATATGTGAGAAAGCTGCATGAACGCGCAAGCCATATATCACTTAGAACTCTTTGACCCGGCCAGGATTCGAACCCATGCCGTCCAGGATCACCCCTAAACGTATACAGTACCGTGACCACCGCACCGCACCAATGATCGTCTATATATCGATATAGACGATCATTGGTGCGGTGCGGTGGTCACGGTACTGTGTACGTTTAGGGGTGATCCTGGACGGCATGGGTTCGAATCCTGGCCGGGTCAAAGAGTTCTAAGTGATATATATATATATATTTATACATATATA
>WNGS01111238.1:0-10229 GCA_020271785.1 Procambarus virginalis | reverse complement strand
TAGTCGTATTTCTGTGACGTTTGGCACTTGGAGGCGGCGGGTGGGAGATGCAGGCGCCTAACTATAACTGTTGTCTCACACCATCCGGGGTAACACCGTTCACTTTGTAACTGGTAATTGGTGCGCCTCCCCCACCGCCATTCCCGCGCGCGCTGTAGTTGATCAGCAACGTGCAGCGGGACACAGCCACGTGCAGTCGTGACACAGCCGTCAGCGGGACACAGCACTTCATCGGACACAGCACGTTCAGTCTGGGACCAGCACGTGCAGCGGGACACAGCACGTGCAGCGGGGCACACCACGTGCATTGGGACACACCACGTGCAGCGGGGCACACCACGTGCATTGGGACACACCACGTGCAGCGGGGCACACCACGTGCAGCGGGACACAGCACGTGCAGCGGGGCACACCACGTGCAGCGGGACACACCCCGTGCAGCGGGACACACCACGTGCAGCGGGGCACACCACGTGCATTGGGACACACCACGTGCAGCGGGGCACACCACGTGCATTGGGACACACCACGTGCAGCGGACAACCACTTGTAGCATGGGACACACGCACGGTGCAGACGGCTACAACAGCGGCAGCGACACACGTGCACGGGACACACCACGTGCAGCGGGGTACAGCACCACGGATGCACGGGCGGCAGACGGCAGCACTTGTTTTGGACACCGCACGTGTCCAAGCGGGACACAGCTAGCGGTGCAGCGGGACGACAGCACGTGCAGCGGGACACAGCTACGTGCAGCGGGACAGGAGGTAAGCACACCACGTGCATTGGGGACACACCACGTGCAGCGGGGCACACCACGTGCATTGGGACACAACACGGGTGCAGACGGTACACACAACTGGATGCCACGCAGAGGAGCAGCAGGCCGACGCGCAGCGGGGCACCCACGCGCATTGTGACAGCACCACGGCAGGCGGGACACACCACGCGCAGCGGGACACGGCTACTGGAATCCTCATACAACTGGACAAAGACCCACAACGTACTAATTGCCCGAACCTAACCTCACCGGGGACCTACGAATAGAAAACGTGACAGCCCGTTAATCTAGCGAGGCGCTGTGACTGTATAGTTACCTCCCTCACCTTGCGAGGTTATCTTGAGGTTATCTTGAGATGATTTCGGGGCTTTTTAGTGTCCCCGCGGCCCGGTCCTCGACCAGGCCTCCACCCCCAGGAAGCAGCCCGTGACAGCTGACTAACACCCAGGTACCTATTTTACTGCTAGGTAACAGGGACATTCAGGGTGAAAGAAACTCTGCCCAATGTTTCTCGCCGGCGCCTGGGATCGAACCCAGGACCACAGGATCACAAGTCCAGGGTGCTGTCCGCTCGGCCGACCGGCTCCCAGGTGTCTTGATAAATCTTACATTATTGATTTGTTTACATCTTGAGTCTAGAGAAGGTGAGATTGTGGTATTAAAGTGCTCTTGGGACCTCCTGTGTGTTGCTGCTGCAGCGATGTGGGCTACGTCCTCCGCTTGTACTCCAGGGACCCGAGTTCAATCCCCGAGGTAGCACATAATCTTTGGTGCAGTGATTCTTTCACCCCTGACAAATGGGCAGCCTGGTTGATCAGTCCAGCAACCAGGAGGCCTGGTCGACGACCGGGCCGCGGGGACGCTGAGCCCCGGAAGCACCTCAAGGTAACCTCAAGGTAACCCCCCCTCACTGATGCTTCTGTTCACCTAAACGTCAAATGGGTTAGGCTGCAGGCTTGTGGGCTGCAAACTGGTGTAGGTCAGTGGTTGGTCTTGGGCTGGACATCAGTACAGGCTTCCTGTCCCTAACAACGGGACAGTTAACAACCCTCCCCCCCCCCGGCCCATGGGTACCCAGGTGGATGGGCGCCTGACAGCTGAGTGGACAGCGCTTCGGATTCGTAGTCCTGAGGTTCCGCGTTCGATCCCCGGTGGAGGTGGAGACAAATGGGCAGAGTTTCTGTCACCCTGATGAGCCTGTTCACCGAGCAGTAAATAGTCACCTGGGAGTTAGACAGCCGTTACGGGCTGCTTGCTGGGGGATGTGTAACTAAAAGGAGGCCTGGTCGAGGACCGGGCCGCGGGGACGCTAAGCCCCGAAATCATCTCAAGATAACCTACCTAACATGCCCACCACCAGACCTGTCACCGCCCACCACCAGACCTGTCACCGCCCACCACCAGACCTGTCACCGCCCACCACCAGACCTGTCACCGCCCACCACCAGACCTGTCACCGCCCACCACCAGACCTGTCACAGCCCACCACCAGACCTGTCACCGCCCACCACCAGACCTGTCACCGCCCACCACCAGACCTGTCACCGCCCACCACCAGACCTGTCACCGCCCACCACCACACCTGTCACCGCCCACCACCACACCTGTCACCGCCCACCACCAGACCTGTCACCGCCCACCACCAGACCACCCACCACCAGGCCACCAGACCACCCACCACCAGACCACCCACCACCAGGCCACCCACCACCAGACCACCCACCACCCACCACCAGACCACCCACCACCAGACCATCCACCACCAGGCCACCAGACCACCCGCCACCAGACCACCCGCCACCAGACCACCCACCACCAGACCACCCACCACCCACCACCAGACCACCCACCACCAGGCCACCCACCACCAGGCCACCCACCACCAGGCCACCCACCACCAGGCCACCCACCACCAGACCACCCCACCACCAGACCACCCCACCACCAGACCACCCCACCACCAGACCACCCCACCACCAGACCACCCACCACCAGGCCACCCACCACCAGGCCACCCACCACCCACCACCAGGCCACCCACCACCCACCACCAGGCCACCCACCACCCACCACCAGGCCACCCACCACCAGACCACCCACCACCATAACACCCACCACCAGACCACCCACCACCAGACCACCCACCACCCACCACCAGACCACCAACCACCAGACCACCCACCACCCGACCACCCACCACGAGACCACCCACCACCAGGCCACCCACCACCCACCACCAGACCACCCACCACCAGACCACCCACCACCAGGCCACCAGACCACCCACCACCCACAACCAGACAACCCACCACCCACCACCAGACCACCCACCACCAGACCACCCAACCACCCACCACCAGACCACCCAACCACCCACCACCAGACCACCCACCACCAGACCACCCACCACCCACCACCAGACCACCACCACCCACCACCAGACCACCCACCACCAGACCACCCACCACCAGACCACCCACCACCAGGCCACCCACCACCCACCACCAGACCACCCACCACCAGACCACCCACCACCAGGCCACCCACCACCAGACCACCCACCACCAGACCACCAGGCCACCCACCACCCACCACCAGGCCACCCACCACCAGACCACCCACCACCAGGCCACCCACCACCAGGCCACCCACCACCAGGCCACCCACCACCAGACCACCCACCACCAGACCACCCACCACCAGGTCACCCACCACCAGGCCACCCACCACCAGGCCACCAGACCACCCACCACCAGGGCCACCCACCACCAGACCACCCACCACCAGGCCACCCACCACCAGACCACCCACCACCAGACCACCCACCACCCACCACCAGACCACCCACCACCCACCACCAGACCACCCACCACCAGACCACCCACCACCACCACCAGACCACCCACCACCAGGCCACCCACCACCAGACCACCCACCACCCACCACCAGACCACCACCACCCACCACCAGACCACCCACCACCAGACCACCCACCACCCACCACCAGGCCACCCACCACCAGGCCACCCACCACCAGACCACCCACCACCAGACCACCCACCACCAGGCCACCCACCACCAGACCACCCACCACCCACCAATAAACACTTAGGGCCCAGTAAAAGGACTGTCCCAGCCTCCCGTGTCCTGAATGGTGTCACTCAGATTGCTACCCTATCATAAACCACCTAATCACCTGCTCGTCCGGCCGTCAAGAAACCATTCACTCCTGCTTGGTAAGTGACAGTGTCTAACTACCTCTCAGCCAGATGCCTCCGTGCCAAGGTAATCATCTCATAGACTCATTCCCTGATAGCTGGCCAGTTTCAGAAGGTACAATTGCCTGGTTGGGTGATTATAGTGCAGGTAATTTGCGTTTTGTCATTACTGTCCAGGCTGTTTGTGCTGGTACAAGGAGGTAATTCGACGTTAAGCAATAGTTTAGGGTCGTTAAGTTTAATGTTTAATGTCTTGAAAGTGTGGGACAGAGGGAGGGAGGGAGAGAGATAGGGAGGACAGTTTATATACGAGATGAGTCGTATCTTTCAAATTTATACACTTACGAAACAAGGTGAAACGTATTGCGCGCGCGCGCGCGCGCGCACACACACACACACACACACACACACACACACACACACACACACACCACACACACACACACACACACACACCAGGGCCACGTAGCCTGGTGGATAGCGTGCAGGATTCGTAATTCTATGGCGCGGGTTCGATTCCCGCACCCGGCAGAAACAAATGGGCAAAGTTTCTTTCACCCTGTATGCCCCTGTTACCTAGCAGTAAATAGGTACCTGGGAGTTAGTCAGCTGTCACGGGCTGCTTCCTGGGGTGTGTGTGTGTGTGTGGTGTGAAAAAAAAAGTAGTTAGTGTAGTTAGTAAACAGTTGATTGACAGTTGAGAGACGGGCCGAAAGAGCAAAGCTCAACCCCCGTAATATACAAAAGTGAATACAACTAAGTGAATACACACACACACTTTCAAGACTTTCAGGGCGCTGGTAGCTGAGTAGACAGCACACTGCACACTTAATCCTGTGAACCGGGGTTCGATTCCCGGCGCAGGCGAGAAACAAAAATGGGCAGTTTCTTTCACCCTGATGTCCCTGTTACCTAGCATTAAATAGGTACCTGGGAGTTAGACAGCTGCTACGGACTACTTCCTGGGAATGCGTGTGAGTGTGAGAGAAACAAATCAGTTAGTATTTAGTGACAGTTGATCGACAGTTGAGAGGCGGGCCGAAAGAGCAGACAGAGCTCAACCTCCGCAAGCACAACTAGGTGAGTTGCCCAGCTGTTGGAAGAAGGCAAATGTGTAACTAATTTTCTAGAAAGAAGATAGAGAAGAGACACAACTACAGACCAGCATAACTATTAAGCTTTCCCCTGCAAAGTACTTGAAAGAATAATCAAGTTATGACTAGTAACACACTTAGGGAGAATTAGGTATGTAGACAAACACTAAGATGGGTTCAGGCAAAAAAAATCATGCCTAGCCTAATCATGCCTAACCTAACCTGCTGGAGTTGTGTGATAAACTAAGGAGAATAAGGAAGGATGGGCAGGCGGCATATTTCTGGCCTGACAAAAGCCTTTGACTCAGTACCTTAGAGTAGTTTACTGGACAAACTTGAGAGGCAGGGAGCAGTTAGCGGAAATGCCCTAACATGGGTAAGGAATTACCTAATGGGTAGGAACCAGAGAGTAACAGTAAAGTGTAGGAATGTGGACTGGCAAACATTAACAAGCGGAGTACCTCAAGGATCGGTCCTGGGACGAATTGGTTTTCTCATATATGTAAATGACATGTCTGCAGGAGAGAAGAGAAGAGAACTATCAAGGGAAAGCGCCAAGCCATTGAGTCGTGTGTGTGTGTGTGTGTGTGTGTGTGTGTGTGTGTGTGTGTGTGTGTGTGTACTCACCTAGTTGTACTCACCTAGTTGTGCTTGCGGGGGTGAGCTCTGGCTCTTTGGTCCCGCCTCTCAACCGTCAATCAACAGGTAACAGCAACACACACAACAGTGTGTGTGTGTGTGTGTGTGTGTGTGGATGTTCGCGGATGACGCGAAATTAACGAGACGAGTTGTGACAGATGAGGACTGTATGATTCTCCAAGAGAACTTGAACAGGTTGCAGAGATGGTCGGAGAAATGGCTATTGGAGTTCAATACAAGCAAGTGTAAAGTGATGGGAACGGGAACAGGCAGGCGACGCCACAGGACAGTCCACATGAAGGAAAACACCTCCCTGTACTAACTCTAGATAGGTTATTTTGAGATGAGTTCGGGGCTTTCTAGTGTCCTCGCGGCCCGGTCCTCGACCAATGCTCCCCCCCGGAATCAGCGCTCGTTACAGCTGTTCCTACACCCCGGTTACCTATTTACTGTTAGGTTACATGGGCATGAGGGTTTAAGAAACTCTGCCCATTGTTTCTCGCCTCCGTTCGGCCTGATCTAAAAAACCCATGACCACAGGGCACAATTCCAGCGTTGCTGTCGCTCTCGGCGACTTGCCTCCCTAGAGAGACCTTGACTTGGACTAACACCATACCTACTCCAGCAAACACCAAATGGGATAACATACCGCAGCTACCTTAGTGCGATCAAACGAAGACTTTTCAGGACCTTAACAAAGTAGTGTTTTAGATCACTTTACACGCCTACAACATACTCATCTTAGACCACTCTCTTTCTGCCCCATCATGGACCCCACCTGAGAACACGTAAGGAACTAAAGGGTTGATCTTGAGGTTATCTTGAGTTGAGTTCGGGGCTTTTTAGTGGCCGGTCCTCGACCAGGCCCCAACCCCCAGGACAGCTGACTACTCCCAGGTACCTCTTTACTGCTAGGTAAATAGGGCCGGTCAGCCGAGCGGACAGAACACGGGACTTGTGATCCTGTGTTCCTTGGTTCGATCCCAGGCGCCTGAGAGAAACAATTGACAGAGTTTCTTTCCCCCCTAATGTGCCCCTGTTACCTAGCAGTAAAATAGGTACCCTTGTTGTTAGTCAGCTGGTCACGGGCTGCTTCCTGAAATGAAACAAAATGGAGGCCTGGTCAAGGACCGGGCCGCGGGGGACACTTAAAAAGTCCCGAAATCATCAAAATAACATAAAGATAGTACCATTGGCCTCATGGGTTAAAGAAACTGCCCAGTGTTTTACGGGCGCCGACGCCCGATCGACCCTAACCACAGGATCACGCGTCAGTGCTCGTCCGCTCAGCACCGCACCGGGGGGGGGGGGGGGGGGCGCTTTCAGATGTTTTGCAAACAAGAAACTCGGTCCCAGAATTGTGCAAGATCGATCTGAAAGATCTGAAAGAACTGGAACATACGAAATCTAGAAAAAAGAAGGATGGGAGATTTATAGAAATGTATAAACATGCTTGGGGGAATTTACCCGATGTGTGAAACTCACACTGGTTATACTCTAACCAAGGGCCAGGTCATCGTGGGTCAGAGGTGCAGGAGGTCACGAGGTTGTCAGTTAGGTGGCAGTGCTAATCCTTGCTAATCCACGGGGATTACTACCATCACATCACAGGATCCGAGGAATTTTCAACGTCCCCTTGCTTTTATGTCTGTGATCAGTTTAGACTTAGGGCACGGACAGAAGCGAGGGTGTGGAGGCTGTTTGTGACTCACCTAAGACTGAGTGCACGGACAGAGCTAGGGGTGGAGGCTGTGTGTGTACTGCGCTATCCTGAGGGCCCGGACAGAGCGAGGGGTGGAGGCTTGTGTGTGTACTCACCTAGACTGAGGGCACGGACAGAGCGAGGGAGTGGAGGCTGTATTTTACTCGCCTAGACTGAGGGAACGGACAGGAGCGAGGTTGGAGTGGAGGCTCAGTGTGTGTACTCGCATAGACGAGGGCACGGACGAGCGAGAGGGGTGGAGGCTGTGTGTGTACTCCCCTCGACTGAGGGCACGGACAGAGCGAGGGAGTGGAGGACGTTTTGTTGTACCGCCTAGACTGATGTCACGGACAGATCTGAGGGAGTGTAGCTGTGTGTGTCTCGCATATACTGAGGCACGGGACAGTGCGATTTGGTGGAGGCTGTGGTGTACTCGCTAGACTGAGGGCAACGGACAGAGCGGTGGGGGGAGGCTGTGTTGGCTCAGCCTAACTGAGGGGCACGCCAGAGCGAGGGGTTGGAGGCTGGTTTTGTCCTCGCATAGAGGCGTGGATGGCACGGACAAGCGAGGGATTGGGAGCTGTGTTGTGTACTCACCTAGACTGAGGGCACGGACAGAGCGAGGGGGTGGAGGCGCTTGGGGTGTAGCTCACCGAGACTGATGTAACAGACAGAGGCGAGAGTGGTGGGAGGCGGTGTGTGTACTCCCACCTAGACTGAGGGCACGGACAGAGCGAGGGGGTGGAGGCTGTGTGTGTACTCACCAGTTATATTCACCTAGTTGTGTTTGCGGGGTTGAGCGCTGCTCCTGGGCCAGAGCTCAAGAGCTTTTTTCTCCACACTACACACACCCCCAGGGGAAGCAGCCATAGCGGCTGTCTAACTCCGTGGAACCTATTTACTCCTAGGTGACAGAGGCATCAGTTGAGCATAACTCTGCCATTTGTTTCCGCCTCCCCGGGGATCGTCCCCGGACCGTATACTAAGAAATCCCGAACGCGGTCCACTCAGCCAGCGGCCCCCCCCCCCTGACCCCTGTGTGTTGTGTTCATCCCATTTGGACGACGAACGCGAGTACCTGAGCTGGAGTGGGATTCACTCTGGAATAACTAGAGTACACCCATCTTGCACTCATAACATTGCTGCAGTCAACTAAATTTGCCTCTGTTAGAGAACCATAGTCCAGTGATTTCCTCTAGAGGTGATATAAATATACTCTCTTCCCTCACTACACCACACCATCTCATGGCAGTCGAGGATTGCGCTGTTTGATTGATTGATTGAGTCACCCAAGAGGTTTCACGGGCATGAATACCCTAAGTGGTACATTTTGGTTCGTAATCTTTTCAGTAATTTGCTGACCGAGTGCGTCATAATAACGTGCTGAAATAGTTTTGAACCAAACCACACCTCCCCCTACCCTCCATACACTCCCCTCCCTTCCATCCACTCCCCTACCCTCCCATACACTCCCTGCCCTCCCATACACTACCCTACCCTCCCATACACCCCTACCCTACCTACACCCCCTACCCTCACATACATCCTCACCCTCCCATACCCTCCCCTACCCTCTAAGACACTCCGACCCTCCCACTACACTGACCTACCCTCCCATACATCCCTACCCCTCACCATACAATCCCCTGCCCGCCCGTACACTCCCCTACCGAACCCACCCTCCCATTACAATCCCTCCCCTTCCATACACTCCCCTACCCTCCCATTCCCCACCCACTTACCATGCCCAACCACTCCCATACCCTCCCCTACCACTCCAATACACTCCCCTACCCTCCCATACACTACCACACACCCTACCCCCCATACCCTCCCATCAGGGTCGAAAACTCAAGTGGGTAACAACACACAAAAAAACATAAGATAAAAGTTCCCAATAAACATATCAGGCTGAAGAAGGAGTTCCCTGGCCGCTCCCTTGTGTGTGGGTCGCGGGAGAAAATGGACCCTTCCCAAAACCAATACAAACGTTTCTCGCGCCTTCTTTCACCCTCCCTGGGGCCCAAAAAATGAGGACCAACAAAAAGAACTCATGTTGACAAGAGGATTTCCCGCCAAATATTTTATTTATGCGCGGGAGGATCTCAAAAGCGCGGAAAAGCAGGAAGGTCGCGGTCAATTGGAGCGGGGATTGTGGCAGTTTAAGAAGAGGGTTGTGTGAAGGTTGTCTACTCTGTCACGGGTGGGAGTCCCGTCAGTACTCTCCGGCGCCTCACTTGGCTATAGCCAGAAGTGGCGGAGAAGGGACAGAAAGGTGCTTCTGGTCACCCTTCTTGAAGGCGCCGCCCGCGTGTGTTCTTCGGCGGCTCTCGCCTGCCACCCGGGTGGCCTCTGGTTTAAAGCACGGCTAGCCAGCTGTCAGGCTGACCCTGTGATCACCTGAGGGAACGGGGGCTCGAACCTGGCCCACCTGGTGAGGGCTGGCTGACAGTGAACCACCAGCGAGCTGGTATAGTAGCCTACCGCTGACAACCTGATGACAATAATTCACCTGGGTTGACAGTGGCATACCTGGTAAGGGGTAGCTGACAGAGAGTAATGTTTGGAGCTGACAGTTAGTCACCAAGGAGGTAACAGTGAAGGGGCAGAGGCTGGGGACGACAGGAGCTGATACCTGAGCTGACAGGAAGCTTGCGCAGAATGACAGGGGTTTATAACACAGCTGACACGGCAGGGGTCCGGCTCACCAGTGTTATATCTGAGTGAAGGGATAAACCCGAATCATAGGTGGACATACGCTGACGTGAAAAGAGTCGGGGGGGGGGGAGCTC
>WNGS01111220.1:0-11819 GCA_020271785.1 Procambarus virginalis | reverse complement strand
ATAACGAGCAAGCCACTCGCAGCAAATTTGTCTCTATTGACGAGCTCGCCTCTATTAACGAGCAAAACCACATGGTGCTTCCTAGCGTCTCGCGGGTTCTCGCAAATTCTCGGACGCCTCTGACGCCAGTGTTGTTGTTGTATCGCACACGACAAGCATCCCTCTGGATTTATTTGCGCTTTTCTTTGGGTTTTTAGTGGTTTTGCGACTACAATTTGTAACACACGATGTCTCCTAAGAAGCTGCTTGCTAAAGATAGTGTTGGTAAGAGGAAGAAAGATACAATTACTGTGGATTTGAAGAAGGAAATTATAGCAAAGCATGAGTGTGGTGTCTGTGTGACTGATCTCACAGGGGAGTATGGCAGGTCCTCATCAACAATTTACACCATTAGTAAGGGAATGAGGAGGTAAGGGAGGATGGTGCCTCTTCCACTGAGATCAGGGAAGTGTTGGGAATGTTTGAAAAGGTGAACGCATTCTTGAAAAAGCTGCTCTGATAAAGCAGTGACAACCTGGTGTGTGAAAATGTTTAATAAATTAATCACTTTGTGAAAGTGTTATCACTTTCGCAGGTATATGTCGCTTGAACGTGACACTTTTTTCTCTTGAATGCACCCAAACACCGCGCTCAAGCGTCATTTGAACAAATATTTCTATAAAATCCAATTCTTATCCGATCGACTTGGGGATTGTATACAGGTTTGCCATGAAATTTCCGTTTTCTCTAATAGCCACATAGCTTATTTGGGAGAACGACATTGTATTGTATCTTCGTGGTAAGACCATTATATTGTTGACACGACGAGTGTAATCGACATAGTCTTTTATTTGGTGCTGGTCTAACGCATCCTTGTCCAATTCCAATTCCCAAGAAGAGAGAGTCCGCCTGACTCAGAGGTGGATTCTCCTTCCACACCATAACCCCTCTCCTCCTTTCCACCTCTCCATCGTCTCCCTCAAGCCAGCAACTACTCTTCATAAGGTAAAGTAAACATTAAAACACTACAACAAAACATTTATAATTACATGTGCAGTATTATATTTACATAAAAGAATGTCATACAAGTATGGATGTTTTTGGGAGTGGAACGGATTAAATTTATTTCCTTTATTTTAAATGGGGAATTTTGTTTCTTAAGACGAGTTTTCCAGGTAACGAGCTCGGTGCCAGAACGGATTAAACTCGTTAATAGAGGTTAATAATAATACATACATACTGTATATGCATATAATGTCCAAAAGCCTGGCGAGACTTCCCGCAGCAAAGCCTAAAATTACCCGTGAACGAGCACCAATTTGCACACCACAACCTAATGTGTATACTTGTTCAGTTTGATAACATCAATTTTCATGTTACATTGCTCGTTTTGGTATCAAATTGTTCGCAATATAAAGGCGCGTATTTTAAAACTAGTCCCATAATAACACTATCGCTGACTTTGGACACCGATCTCGTTCATTTTTTTCTCCTGAAACCTTAACGTGGACCGGACTTGCGTCCACTACAAAAAAATATTTGTATAAAATTAATTTTTCATCCGATCGACCTCAGGATAGTATCAAAATAAGCGCCTTTAGATTGCGCACAATTTGATACCAAAATGAAAGATATAATATGAAACTTGATGTCCTAACACATGAAAGATTATAAATAGGTTTTTGGTCAAAATATTAAAATATTTGGTAAAATTCTATTTATTGTCCTATTATCTTGGGACTAGTTTTAAAATGTGCGCCTTTATGTTGCGAACAATTTGATACCAAAATGAAAGATGTAACACAAAAATTTATGTCAGAACACTGGAAAGATATAAATAATTTTGTGATGATGAGCTTCCAGAATTAAAATATTTGTTAAAATTCCAGTTATTGCTCTATTATTATGGGACCAGTTTTAAAATACTTGCCTTTTTATTGCGAACAATTTGATACCAAAATGAAAGACGTAAAATGAAAATTGATGTTACCTAACTGAACGAGTATACACATTAGGTTGCAGTGTACAAATTGGTGCTCGTTCACTGGTAACTTTAGGCTTTTCTGTGGGGAGGCACTTCAGGCTTTTGTACATTATATTCATTCACATAAGTAGGGAATTTAATTGCGAACACAATGATACCAAAATCAGCGACGTAGCACGAGAATTAAGGTGAGAAAAATGGAACGAGTATACACATTTTACTGATTTTGTGCGCTCACAGGAAACTTTTGCAGACATTTGGCTTTTCTCTTGGGAGTCACGCCAGGCTTTTGGACATTATATTCATACACACTTGTAGGGAATTTAATTGCGAACACAATGATACCAAAATGAACGGTGTAGCACAAGGATTAAGGTGAGAAAGCTGAAGCGAGTATACACATTTAGGCGTTGCCACGCACTTGCCTGCACGCTCGCCCGCACGTTGGGTCCATGACCTCTAAGTTGACTGCACGCGTGTCGGGTGTGCGATAGTGATAATAGCATAATAGCACAATAAATAGAATTTTAACAAATATTTTAAAATTTAAAATTTAGACCCAAAAACGTATTTATAATCTTTCAAGTGTTCTGACATCAAGTTTCGTGTTACATCTTTCATTTGGTATCAAATTGTGCGCATTCTAAAGGCGCTTATTTTGAAACTATCCCGAGGTCGATCGGATAAAAAATGAATTTTGTACAAATATTTTTGTAGTGGATGCGAGTCCTGTCCACGGCTAGGAATCAAGAGAAAAAATGAACATGATCGGTGTCCAAAGAGAGCGATAGTGTTAATGTGGTCCTCAGGTGAGAGTTTTCTATCTAGAACCACCCCTAAATCCCTTTCTTTGTCAGAATTCTTGAAAGATTTCTCACGTAATTTATTGGTTGTGTGGGGTCTATGTTCTCCAATTCCACATTCCATAACATGGTATTTATTCACATTAAATTCCATTTCCCAAGTGTTGCTCTATATACTTATTTTGTCCAGGTCTTTTGAAGGGCATGACAATCATCTAGGTTTCTTATCTTCCCTATTATCGTAGCATCATCAGCAAACATGTTCATATAATTCTGTATTCCATCTGGTAGATCGTTTATGTAGACAATGAACATTACCGGTGCAAGAACTGAACCCTATGGTACTCCACTCGTGACATTTCTCCAGTCTGATACATTGCCTCTGATTACGGCCCTCATTTTTCTGACAGGAAATTTTTCATCCATGTTAGAAGCATACCTGTCACCCCTCCAATATTTTCCAGTTTCCAGAACAACCTCATATGGGGAACTCTGTCGAAAACCTTTTTTTAGGTCTAGATAGATGCAGACAACTCAACCATCTCTTTCCTGTAAAATCTCTGTGGCTCGATCATAGAAACTGAGTAAGTTCGTTACACAGGATCATCCAGGTAGAAAACCATACTGTCTGTCTGATATTATATTGTTTTTCTCTAGGTGTTCTACCCATTTAGTTTTAATTATTTTTTCCAATATTTTGACTATTACACTTGTCAATGATACAGATCAATAATTGAGGAAGTCTTCCCTGCTGCCACTTTTGTAGATTAGAACTATGTTAGCCTTTTTCCACATATCAGCTACAACTTCTGTACACAGGGATGCCTGAAAAATCAGTTGAAGAGGAATGCTGAGCTCAGGTGCACATTCTCTCAGAACCCATGGTGAAACTCCATCTGAACCAACTGCTTTGTTCTTACTTAGCTCCTTGAGCATTTTTTCCTACTTTGTCTCTAGACACCTCTATGTGCTCTATGTTGTTCTCTGGAATTCTTATTGTGTCTGGTTCCCTGAAGATTTCATTTTGTGCAAACACACTTTGGAACTTTTCGTTTAATGTTTCACACATTTCCTTTTCATTTTCCGTAAATCTATTCCCATTTTCAACCTCTGAATATTATCCTTTACCAGCAATTTGTTGTTTATGAATTTATAGAATAGACCTGGTTCTGTTTTACATTTGTCTGCAATCCGTTTTTCAAAATTTCTTTCTGCCTCTCTCCTCACCGCCGTGTAGTTGTTTCTCGCATCTTTGAATCGCTGATATGTTTGGGGGTTTGGCCTCTTCCTATATTGATTCCATTTTTGTGTCTTTTGGTCTCTGGCCCTCTTGCAATTTCTGTTGAACCAGTCCTGTTTCCTAGTTCTGCATCTCTGCTTTGGTATAAATTTTTTTGTGCCTTAATCATGTATGTCACAAAACTTGACATACATCTCATTTACTTCCTTGCCTAGCAACAAGTCTGTCCAATTATACTCACTAAATAAGTCTCTAAGGTCACCATAATGTCTGCTACTGAAGTCAGGTTTTTCAACTGCTTCAACCTCCTTATTTTCTTCCAGATTATAACCCATTGCATACTTTATTCCCATGAAGACATGGTCACTTTTACCCAAGGGAGGAAGGTACTGAATGTCAAATATCTCTTCCTCCTTTCTGGTAAATATTAAATCTAGCATGGAGGGAATGTCCCCTTCCCTCATCCTCATAGTTTGTTTAACATGTTGATGCAAGAATGTTACCAGGATGAGGTCTACAAATCTACAGGTCCAAAATCCTTTGTTCTAGCTTCATATGCTTCCCAGTCTATGGATTTCAAGTTGAAGTCGCCGACTTTGAACAGTCTTGATCTATCTTTATCCGCTCTTGCTATAATCTCTCATTATTGTTATAAGACCCTCTCGTTTACTATCTAGCTCCTCCTTTGTCCACGTGTTGCTTGGCGGTGGACTATATGCATTTATGATCATTAGTTTATCATCCTCATGGCAGATCTCTAGTGCTATTAGGTCAACTTCTCGAGGATTGGCAATCATTATTTCCTTCACCTTTAGGTATTCTTTTACCAGCACAGCAACGCCACCGCCTTTCCTAATATTTCTGTCCCGTCTCCAAATTGAGTATCCCCTTGGGAATATGACGTCATTTAAAATAACATCTTCAAGTGTGTGTGTGTGTGTGTGTGTGTGAAAAAACAAAATTCAGTCGATTGATAGACAGTTGAGAGGCGGGCCCAGAGAGCCAGAGCTCAACCCCCACAAGCACAACTAGGTGAGTGCAGTATAAACTCATTCACCCACATATACTGTACAGTATAAACTCACTCGCCCATCTATACAGTATAAACTCACCCACATATACAGTTTAAACCCACTCACCCACTCCCCCATACAGTTAAACACCCACACGAGAGTGGATTGTTAACTACTGCACTGCTCTGCATTAAATATGACACACTCGTGGTGCGCAGAGAATAAGTTCTTATCAAAAAATTATTTTCTCTAACTGTATTGTTAAAATACAATCTCTAATCATGGAAACTAAAAAAATAATATCGTATGTGACATACTTTAGCCACGATTGAGCTCGGAAGTTGAGCAAATTATAGGCGCTGAGCGATGGAGCGCTCAAAGTCACTAGGCCCTGCCACCCCTGTGGGGCGGCAGTTGCAGCGAATATAATGTTTCACAATTATTTGATGTTTCTCATTCGTTTCTTCTCTGGTTTTTTGCTGTTATATTATTCAAAAGTGTAATTTGTGGAATTTATATAGTTCAATGTGTGGAACATTACTATGCTCAAAATTAGGGGCTCATATATGTGACGTGTATATTATATTCTACGATCAATCAAACAGTGTTTTTGATGTTATTACACTATACAGTACAACCTCGATTCAACGTACTATATGGGACCAACCCCAGTTCGGTGAAGAGTTGGATTTGTTGCAAGAGGTGACCTTCAGGAGGCGTTTGTGTCAATTTCTCTTTTTTTCTTGTACACAATAAAAATGCATTATCATATTACATACTGTACCTATATATTACTTCTCTACTAAAAAATACTGTAATTCATAAGTTTACCTTTTTGTTGAATTATGTCCATCTTGAAGTTTTGTGAAGTTGTGAATGCTCTACAGTAATACGTACTGCAGTGCATTATGCCGTTAGCACTGTGTTGATTAAAAGTAGTTCTGCTGTATGTTGAGTACTACAATACAGTTTATGAAAACTATTGTACACTAAATTACTGCAACTTTAATTTTAACACTGTGTACACACTTAAATTTAACACTTGTTCTAACTGTTCACGCTGCACATAATGTTTTTAGATGTTTGCATCAGCTTTGCTGGTGCTCGCTGCTGCTGTGGCTTCAGCTGCTTCTGAGCTAGTGCTGGCTGCTGTTGTACCAGTGCTGGTACAACTGTGCTCGTGCTGGGTACGGCTGTTGTACCAGTGCTGGTACAACTGTGCTCGTGCTGGGTACGGCTATTTTCGTGCTGGGTACGGCTGTTCTCGTGCTGGGTACGGCTGTTCTTGTGCTGGGTTCGGCTGTTCTCGTGCTTGGTACCTGTTCTCTTGCTGGGTACGGCTGCTCTCGTTCTGGGTACGGCTGTTCTCGTGCTGGGTACGGCTGTTCTTGTGCTTGGTACGGCTGTTCTTATGTTGGGTACGCTGTTCTCGTGCTGGTTGATTTTCTGCTACTAGTATTTGCAAAATATTGCTTCATTGTTGGCATTAATAATTGTTAGTAAGCCTTTGAGACATTTGTTTTATAACCAAAGAGCTGTAGTAAAAAATGGTCAATTCCACAATTATTCTTCCATCGGCGGATAAATACTGTACATCAATCGCAGACAAAGGTAAGGGCACTGGGTGCATACTGTTCGAACGCAGACTAAGTTTATACGTACACCCTTCAGTAGGCTGGTGTTTAACCACTTAACTGCGCCAACCGAGTTTTCTCTGTCGGCGGGCAACTGCGCCAACCGAGAAAACTCTTTTCGATTTTCGTAACCAATTCTAAATGTGTACGAGCTTGGTTGTGTACGAAATGGACTCTTAGGACCTCCAGTGAGAGGCAGCCATCTTGGAAAAAAATCCCAGAATGCCCTGGAGCTGCTGGCTGGGTTAGTACTGAATGAGCAACCATGGGTGCGCACGCACCTCTGGCTCCTAAACATCTGTCCGACGCGCGGTGTTGAAGATAATGCTCTGTCAGTGAAATTCAAACCTTATTGTTTGAAGAACATTAGGTCATAATGTTGGGGAAGCCAGGCGCAATAAGGACCTAACACAAAGGTCGGATGCAAGTGATACAGCACCTAATGAGGACGATACAGGGAGCGTATCCAGTTGTAGCTCTGAGCGTCATCTTTGCAATTCTATGCTATTTATTTAGATGATACTTAGATGAATCATTTTTTGCGTTCAGTGATGATGCATCTGATACAAATGGCATAGATGAACAGTGTTAGCGGCTTCCATTTTGGTGTTTTCCATAGATATTTTCAAGAATGCCTAAATCTCTTCTCAACTGACGGACACTCTTGAGTCTAGTTGAATCTCTTCCTGACTGATGGACACTCTTGAGGCTAGCCGAATCTCTTCCTGACTGACGGACACTCTTTACGTATGCTGAATCTCTTTCTGTGTGGGACCATACAAAGCGATCTTTTCAAGACTATCTTACAAATTGATCTTTTCCTATAATCTTTTCAATACTACCTTATGCTTTACAAGCTAGGTTACTACAACCTACAAGTACTAAAGCCAAGGGTATATGGAGTGCGTTATTTGCAAGCACACAGAATGAAGAAATAAGCAGCGAATTTATCTGTACCTGGTGCACTGAGCGAAGTCGCGATGTGTACCATGGGTTACTTCGTTGATTATTACTCAATTCCGAAGTACTGAGTAATTACCTAAGTGTAATTACCTAAGTGTAGTTACAGGATGAGAGCTACGCTCGTGGTGTCCCGTCTTCCCAGCACTCTTTGTCATATAACGCTTTGAAACTACTGACGGTCTTGCCTCCACCACCTTCTCCCCCAACTTGTTCCAACCGTCTACCACTCTGTTTGCGAAAGTGAATTTCTTATATTTCTTCGGCATCTGTGTTTAGCCAGTTTATATCTATGACCTCTTGTTCTTGAAGCTCCAGTCTCAGGAAATCTTTCCTGTCGATTTTATCAATTCCTGTTACTATTTTGTATGTAGTGATCATATCACCTCTTTTTCTTCTGTCTTCTAGTTTTGGCATATTTAATGCTTCTAACCTTTCCTCGTAGCTCTTACCCTTCAGTTCTGGGAGCCACTTAGTAGCATGTCTTTGCACCTTTTCCAGTTTGTTGATGTGCTTCTTAAGATATGGGCACCAAACAACAGCTGCATATTCTAGCTTTGGCCTAACAAAAGTCATGAACAATTTCTTTAGTATATCCCCATCCATGTATTTAAAAGCAATTCTGAAGTTAGAAAGCATAGCATAGGCTCCTTGCACAATATTCTTTATGTGGTCTTCAGGTGATAGTTTTCTATCTAGAACCACCCCTAGATCTCTTTCTTTATCAGAGTTCTTTAAAGATTTCTCACATAATATAGGTTGTGTGGGGTCTATGTTCTCCTATCCACATTCCATACATGACATTTATTAACATTAAATTCCATTGCCAAGTGGTGCTCCATATACTTATTTTATCCAGGTCTTCTTGAAGGGCATGACAATCATCAAATTTCTTATCCTTCCTATTATCTTAGCATCATCAGCAAACATTTCATATAATTCTGTATACCAACTGGTAGATCATTATGTAGACAATAAACATCACTGGTGCAAGAACTGAACCCTGTGGTACTCCACTTGTGACATTTCTCCAGTCCGATACATTGCCTCTGATCACAGCCCTCATTTTCTATCAGTCAGAGTTTTTCATCCATGTTAGAAGCGTACCTGTCACTCCTCCAATATTTTCCAGTTTCCAGAACAACCCTCTATGTGGAACTCTGTCGAAAGCCTTTTTTAGTCCAGATAGATGCAATCAGCCCAACCATCTCTTTCCTGTATATCTCTGTTGCTCGATCATAAAAACTGAGTAAATTCGATACACAGGATCTACCAGATCGAAAACCATACTGTCTGTCTGATATTATATCATTTCTCTCCAGTGTGCTACCCATTTAGTTTTAATTATTTTTTCCAATATTTTGACTATTACACTGTCAATGATACCGGTCTATAATTAAGGGGGTCTTCCTGCTTCCACTCTTGTAAATTGGAACTATTTTAGCCTTTTCCACACATCAGCTACAACTCCTGTAAACAGGATGCCTGAAAGATCAGTTGAAGAGGGATGCTGAGCTCAGGTGCACATTCTCTCAGAACCCATGGTGAAACTCCATCTGGACCAACTGCTGTGTATACAGTGTGTTACTGTGTGAAAATAGTGTGTGAAACTGTACATATTGTAATTTTAGTGAATTTTTAACAGGTAATATTGCGACAATAAACTTTATTGTGGACACACTACTGACCATGTATCACAGTTCCATGGAACATTATGAAGTTTCTACTGTATGCATATTTTAAAGGACACATATGCATCATATACGATAAAAAACAAATAAACCGCATTGGAAATACATAAAAAAATAATTGAAAATATATTTTGGCAACCCCGGGCTGAATGGCCCGCGCGACAGTGTCTGGGCGAGTCACGCACGGGCGACCAGGCCCGATGACGTCACAGCGCATCTTGTCACGTCCCTACAGCCAAAGTAAGTGGAATTTGGTATTATTTTTTACATAGACCAGGTTCAGGGAAGGGAATTTATCATTTTACGAAGAAAAAAGAATTTTTTGGGAACACTTCATTTCATGCGCACCGGGGGAATTCTCAATAAACTCCGCGCAGCACGGTGGTTAAGCCAGATCCAGTAACATAAATTATCTTAAATATTCGATTTACAGCAAATTATATATTTTTGGGTTATATGTTTAGTTTAACAACATTATTACGATAATAAGAAGCTTTAAAAAATACTTATTTTGGAACTGATTTATTCATTTTATTATTTCGAAGCCGTAGGCACTGGAACTGTGGCAACGAATCGACCAGAACACCACCTGGTGTGTGTTGATTTTCAGTAACATAAATTTCTCTCAAATGTTCGATTTACATCAAAATTATATATTTTTGGTTTACATATTTAGTTTAGCAACATTATTACGGTAATAGAGCTATAAAAATACTTACTTTGAAACTGATTTATTTATTTTATTATTTCAAAGCCGTAGATTACTGAACTGGGCGCGAAATCGAATAAAACAGCCACGGTGTTGTGTGGACAGGGATTAGACCCGTCCACTCATGCTGGAGTTGTGCTGCCAATAACGTGAATGATTTCTCAAATAGCAATATCTATCATATTACAGCATATTTTTGGTTTTATTTAGTTTAATTTAATTAGGATAATAAAAGTTATTAAAACACCAGTTTTAGAAATGATTTATTAATGTGAAACGTTCAAGTCAGGGTCACGAACTATATGACAACACAGACGAAGTGAGTTAAAACCTCACTGTAAAGTGAGGTTACTGTACAGTATTCCCTTATCTGTCCACCCTCACTCGTCTTTTTCATCACAGAAAATGTAAATAAGAAGATTTCAACACATTAGCTAGCTATTCACGCTTCACCCTTTAAATTACAGTAATTTTACAAAGATTCGTGTGCCACAAATCGGTGAACGAAAATCATTTGAAACTCAGTCGTTCACTTGTGTGGACACTCTGCTGGTGTTTGGTTAATATGCGTCACTTCTTGTGACCATTCTGGCTGGTGTTTGGTTCATATGATTCACTTATTGTGTGGTCCCATTTGTGTGATCCAACTGTCCGATGAAGAATTATTAATTGTAATCTGTGATAGAATGAGACAGTTTTCCACCATTCTGTGAACATCGTAAGCTTGTGGACCGCTTGTGGGCCACTTGTGTGGTCCAACTTGTCATATGAAGGAATATTAATTGTAATCTGTGATGGGTGGCAAAGTTTTTCCACCACTCTGTGAACTCTGTCCCCAACATCGTAAGCTGTGGACCACTGTGGACCACTGTGCGGTCCACTTGTGTGGTCCACTTGTGTGATCAAACTTGTCATATGAAGGAATTAATAATTGTAATCTGTGATAGAATGTGAAAATTTTCCACCAGTCTGTGAACTCTGTCTCGACGTTGTAAGCAAATCGAACATCCCCCTGCTTCGGCGAACCATTTTCGTCGAACCGGGTGAGTAATCCGGCCTGAAAAGTGTGCGAACTAGCCGGAATTTGTTGAATCAGGGTACGTTGAATCGAGTTTGTACTGTATGCATGTATTGTATATACCTATCTACATATGTGTTTCACCATAATGAACCACTAAGTTGGTATAGTGAACCCAAAACAGAATGGCTGCGAACAGCAGCCAGCAGTCTGCCGACTGACTCCCCCTCCCCCCGCCACTTTCAACACCCACTGACCAACATTCCGCCTCCCACCATACTGTTAATGTTTTTATTACACTCTTTACACACGTTATATATAAGTATGTATCTACTTGTTTTATTCACCATACTGTACAACTAGCTGGTATGACGAGTTCAGGCAATAGAGAGGTCGCACCACACATACAGCTGATGTTTGCCTCCTTCATTGGTTCAAGACAGACGCACTAACATTCATCCCACAACTATAGTGTTTGTGGTGTTATTTACACTATATGCACATTATATACAGTGCTTCCTCAGTCTAATGAACCCCCGCTCTATCGAATTCTCCCGGAGAGCCGAACAAATTGATTTTGGTACCAAATGTTCAGTGGAACATACAATGTTCGATTAAGTGAGGAATGTTCGTCCAAGCGGTCACCGAGGCCGAGCGTCGGAGCTGGCTGTCATCAACTATGATTCGCCAGAGTGTAAACAGTTATACATGTACAGGCATACCTCATTTAAAAGTTTAATTGGTTCCTGGAGATGCCTCGTATTCCGAAAACTCGTATTCTGAAGCTA
>WNGS01111219.1:0-36391 GCA_020271785.1 Procambarus virginalis | reverse complement strand
CTTAGCTGCCTCAGTCATCAAAGCTATAATGATTTCCCAGGGAGGACAACCAGTGCGCCTTTCCACTCGCGCGAGAAACACCCCACGCAGGAAGAGCAACAGGGCCATATCCGAGACATCAAAAATCAGAACATCATTCACCAAGAAATAGAAGAAGGAAACACTATTGGCGCAATAAAGTCATCACCAGTAGGACTCAATTGCCGATAGAGATGCCGCAACAGCTCAAGCCTAAGGAGAAACACCCTGCCAGGGCTCCGATGAGGACGACATTGTACAAGTGGGGGCTACCGGAGCAGAACCTCTCTGGTGGGTGAATCTGTGGTCCATAAAGCAGCCATGTCCTCCCAACCGGATCAGCAGGTGGTTTCACAGGACTAAAACCCAACCACCTCAGCAAATGCTCAACCTGCACTGGGTGACATTGCAAAGACCTCTTGGTGGAACTAACCAGATTCACCACACATGTCTAGCTGGCAACATACCACCGTCCATAAGACCTATTTTTTTTGGAGCATCCCTCTGTGCTCTAAAGAAAAGGATGGAGGGATCAGGCCAATAGCTGTGGGCAATTCTCTCCGCGTCTCGTCGCAAAGGCAGCCGCAAGAACAGTTAGTGATGCAGCGGCCAACATGCTGAAGCCAAAACAGCTTGGGTTTGGCATTCCACAGGGTGTGAGGCGGCAGCCCATGCAGCTCGAGCCTTCATCGCCAATATCACAGACGAAAAGGCCCTTATCAAGCTAGATTTCAAAAGCCTTCATTTGGTGCGGAGGGATGCTGTACTCCCGTGCGGTTCATAGTCATTTCCCTTCCCTCTACCCTTTCGTACATTCATGCTACAGTATGGATCTTAAGCTACTTTTTGGCGAACATGAATTGACTCGCGGGAAGGCGTCCAACAGGGTGACCCCTTGCTCCTCTCCTTTTCTGCTTAGTCATCAAACAAGTCACAGAGGTCCTGTCCAGCGAGCTTAACATCTGGTTCTTGGATGATGGTACCCTAGCTGGTTCCCAAGACTCCCTCCTGGAGGACATCAGAAAAATCCAGGAGCAAGGTGCAGTTTTAGGCCTCACCCTGAACCCTTCTAAATGTGAAATAATATGTTCCAACCAGGGCATCGTAGAGAGAATAGAGGGTCTTCTGCCAAACATCCATAAAACTAAACCTGAAGACAGCACACTCCTAGGAGCTCCCCTGGGGTTGAAAGCCATCGATGAGGTCCTTGATAAGAAAATCGCCGACCTTAAGAGGATGGATGGGAGGATTGAGGATATTGATGCTCATGATGCACTCTACCTCATCACCAGATGTCTGTCCCTCCCCAGGTTAACCTACTTTCTGAGGTGTTCACCATCTTACAGTAGCCAAAAACTAAGTGAGTATGACCGGTTACTGAAATCAATGCTAGAAAAAGCCCTTAACCTCTCTCTTGATGACCTGCAGTGGAAACAAGCCTCTCTTCCCGTAAGACTTGGGGGCCTCGGAGTTCGAACAGCAACGCAAATCGCTGTTCCAGCCTTCCTGTCCTCCTTATCAGCATCCGACGACCTTGTGAAGGAAATTCTACCTGCCCACTTACATCAGCTGGCAGGTGTACATGATCCCAATTTTACACGCTGTGCCACAGAGTGGGCCTCTCGTGCAGGCCCATCACCTCAACCACCATCCCCAAAAGCCCACAGGCAATCCAGCTGGGATGGCCCCATTGTAGACAAAGTTGCTGCAGAGTGCCTGGGTGCTGCATCAACACAGCACGACATTGCTCGCCTCACAGCAGTAGCAGCCCCTCATGCAGGGGATTTCCTGTTAGCAACCCCAATGTCGGCAACTGGCACGCGTCTCACACCACACGCCCTCCGAATTGCTGTGGCCCTCCGCCTTGCTGCCCCAATCCACACCAGATATAGGTGTATTTGCGGCGAGGTGGTGGCTGACAGGTACGGCCACCATGGCCTACTCTGCCAAAGCACGGGAGGATGGCACTCGAGGCACAGTGAAGTTAACGACATCATCAAGAGGAGCCTCACCACAGCTGGATGCCCAGCCGAGAGAGAGCCTCGTTACCTAACGCCCCGTAACTCTGATGCTCTTATTGGTCGCCCGGATGGTATCACAGTGAACCCCTGGAAGAATGGCAAGCAGTTGGTATGGGACTACACGTGCGTATCAACCCTGGCTAACACCTACATTGACCTCAGTGTTGCACAACCAGGTGGCGCTGCCACCCACAGGGAAGCAGCCAAATCCCGTAAGTATAGAGAACTTGATCACCACTACAATTTTGTCCCCATTGCTTCTGAGACACTCGGCGCCTGGGGTAAAAGTGCTACCAGTTTTTTGAAGGAACTGGGTTCTAGGCTCATTGAAACAACAAGGGACCCTAGAGCTGCCAGCTTTCTTTTCCAGCGCCTCAGCGTGGCGATACAGAGGGGAAATGCGCACTGCATCCAGGGTTCCTGCCCGCCATCTGAGGAGCTGGAGGAACTCGACAACCTATGATAACCATCTTTGTAACCTATATGTAACTCCTTTTTTGTAACACAGTTCAAATAAAGCAAATATATATGTGTACATACAAAAGAATGGGGTGGTAGGAGAAGAAAATATTAGTGTTCAGTGAGAAACCACAAGGTCTCCTCTGAATACGTTTTATTTTCTTCTCCGAGGCTATGGGTCCCCACATTGGCACCAGAGGTGGTACCCTCACAAAAAAAAAAAAAAAAAAAAAAAAAAAAATATATATATATATATATATATATATATATATATATATATATATTATATATATATATTATATTTTTTATAAAAGTTTGTGAGGGTACCACCTCTGGTGCCAATGTGGGGACCCATAGCCTCGGAGAAGAAAATAAAACGTATTCAGAGGAGACCTTGTGGTTTCTCACTGAACACTAATATTTTCTTCTCCTACCACCCCCATTCTTTTGTATGTTCACATATATTTGCTTTATTTGAACTGTGTTACAAAAAAGGAGTTACATATAGGTTACAAAGATGGTTATCATAGGTTGTCGAGTTCCTCCAGCTCCTCAGATGGCGGGCAGGAACCCTGGATGCAGTGCGCATTTCCCCTCTGTATCGCCACGCTGAGGCGCTGGAAAAGAAAGCTGGCAGCTCTAGGGTCCCTTGTTGTTTCAATGAGCCTAGAACCCAGTTCCTTCAAAAAACTGGTAGCACTTTTACCCCAGACGCCGAGTGTCTCCGAAGCAATGGGGACAAAATTGTAGTGGTGATCAAGTTCTCTATACTTACGGGATTTGGCTGCTTCCCTGTGGGTGGCAGCGCCACCTGGTTGTGCAACACTGATATATATATATATATATATATATATATATATATATATATATATATATATATATATATATATATATATATATATATATATATATATGTTATTAAATATGACCGAAAAAGTAAGATTAATAATTCTAACACGAATTTTCTCAATTTTCCTTATGTTTGTTTTTACTGATGACGGTAAATGAAAAATCAATTCTCCAAAATTCATTCTTTATTTCTTAGTCTGACCCGACACTTGAACGCGTTTCGTAATAACTAATTACATTTTCAAAGACTTTTAGTTTTCACACACAACTATAACCTGAAAGCACTAAACAGTTCTTTACTGTGCTATGATTTAAACAGATTGATTGATAAAGATTAAGCCACCCAAGAGGTGGCACGGGCATGAATAGCCCGTAAGTGGTGGCCCTTATGAGCCATTAACAGTATCGAGTGATGATACTGGAGATCTGTGGAGGCGCGACGGCACCCTGCGTGACGGGAGATGTCTCCCGGACCAAATGGTGACCAAATGGTGGTTACTCCTGATTGATAAGGATTAAGCCACCCAAGAGGTGGCACGGGCATGAATAGCCCTTAAGTGGTACAATTTTTTTTTTCTTTTCTCCGTAATTCTTTTCATTATTATGACATTGCATTTAATCATCGAGCTGTTATCGCGGGGGAGGATACTGCTTCACAGTCTTTATGAGGGCGTCCAGCTGCTGGACACCTTTGTTGACCAGGAGAGTGGCTCTGTTGATGGCTTCAGGGTGGCCACAGCAAGATTCAGGAACTCTTAAAGCTCTTCTAAGGTCGTTGGTTGCTTCACATTCTAGAAGATAGTGAAGTAATGGCTTTTCTGTGACAGTTTGGCAGAAGATGCACTCTCTCTGTCGGGGTTCACCAATCTCCCAGTTGCATCTGTAACCTAGACGTAGTCTATATAACCTAACTGCTATTTCCCTGTGGATTCCTTTTGGGATATTTAATCTTTCTAATTTAGTTGCCTGAAGATACCATGTTGCAGAGGGCGAGCCTTCAGCTATTCTCTGGTGTAGGTAGGCTTTGTTGAGGTGTGAGAGTTTTTTGGTGATGATGTTTTTAATGTTCTCTAGGCTGGGTTGAATTGTTTTATCTATCACTGGATGACGAGTTGCCAGTTTAGCAATTTCATCAGCTTTCTCATTTAATGGGATTCCAATATGGGATGGGATCCAGTTCAAGGTTATGTTGAGTCCTTTGCCTTTAGCGACTGCTCCAAGATACAAAATGGTGGTAATTATCTCCACGTTATCTTTCCACTGTTTTTGTCCTAGTATTTGAAGTGCATTTAAACAGCTTTCATCTTTCATTTTATACCCGCGTTTTGGGTGAGGTGATATGTTACAACAGTTTTTAATGAGGTGAACAAAACTTTCAACAAAGGACAGAACACGAAAACAATGGATATTAACTGGATATTAACTGGGTAAATTGAAGGTATGAATGGAAGTAACTGCGGAATGGCCTATTGGCCCATATTTCTTGATGCTTCTATATTGGAGCGGGGTCTTGAAGTGGGTAGAATATAGTTGTGCATTAATTGACTGTTGATTGCTGGTGTTGACTTCTTGATGTGTAGTGCCTCGCAGATGTCAAGCCGCCTGCTATCGCTGTACCTATCGATGATTTCTGTGTTATTTGTTAAGATTTCTCTGGTGATGGTTTGGTTGTGGGAAGAGAGTATATGTTCCTTAATGGAGCCCTGTTGCTTATGCATCGTTAAACGCCTGGAAAGAGATGTTGTTGTCTTGCCTATATACTGAGTTTTTTGGGGCTTACAGTCCCCAAGTGGACATTTAAAGGCATAGACGACGTTTGTCTCTTTTAGGGCGTTCTGCTCCGTGTCTGGAAAGTTTTTCATTAGTAGGCTGGCTGTTTTTTTGGTTTTATAGTAAATCGTTAGTTGTATCTTCTGATTTTTGTCTGTAGGGATAACATTTCTATTAACAATATCTTTCAGGACCCTTTCCTCCGTTTTATGAGCGGTGGAGAAGAAGTTCCTGTAAAATAGTCTAATAGGGGGTATAGGTGTTGTATTAGTTGTTTCTTCAGAGGTTGCATGGCGTTTTACTTTCCTTCTTATGATGTCTTCAATGAAACCATTGGAGAAGCCGTTGTTGACTAGGACCTGCCTTACCCTACAGAGTTCTTCGTCGACTTGCTTCCATTCTGAGCTGTGGCTGAGAGCACGGTCGACATAAGCGTTAACAACACTCCTCTTGTACCTATCTGGGCAGTCACTGTTGGCATTTAGGCACATTCCTATGTTTGTTTCCTTAGTGTAGACTGCAGTGTGGAAACCTCCGCTCCTTTCCATGACTGTTACATCTAGAAAGGGCAGCTTCCCATCCTTCTCCATCTCGTAAGTGAAACGTAACACAGAATTCTGCTCAAACGCTTCTTTCAGCTCCTGCAGATGTCTGACATCAGGTACCTGTGTAAAAATGTCGTCAACATACCTGCAGTATATGGCCGGTTTCAAGCTTAATTCGACTAAGACTTTTTCCTCGATAGTACCCATGTAGAAGTTTGCAAACAGGACGCCTAGGGGAGAACCCATGGCGACCCCATCTACTTGCTTATACATGTGCCCATCCGGGCTCAAGAAGGGTGCCTCCTTAGTACAAGCTTGGAGTAGTTTCCTCAGGATATTTTCTGGCATGTCAAGGGGAGTACAGGCCGGGTCTCAATACACTCGGTCCACTATCATCCCGATTGTTTCATCCACAGGTACGTTGGTGAACAGTGATTCTACGTCCAACGAGGCTCTTATCCCTGTAGCCCGTGTTCCCCGCAGTAAGTCAACAAATTCCTTCGGGGATTTCAGGCTGAAGTTGCACGGGACATAAGGAGTCAGTAAGCCGTTGAGTCGTTTCGCCAGTCTGTACGTGGGTGTGGGTATCTGGCTGATAATTGGCCGAAGTGGGTTTCCACTTCGGAATGTGGAAACATAGGAATGTGCCTAAACATAGGAATGTGCCTAAATGCCAACAGTGACTGCCCAGATAGGTACAAGAGGAGTGTTGTTAACGCTTATGTCGACCGTGCTCTCAGCCACAGCTCAGAATGGAAGCAAGTCGACGAAGAACTCTGTAGGGTAAGGCAGGTCCTAGTCAACAACGGCTTCTCCAATGGTTTCATTGAAGACATCATAAGAAGGAAAGTAAAACGCCATGCAACCTCTGAAGAAACAACTAATACAACACCTATACCCCCTATTAGACTATTTTACAGGAACTTCTTCTCCACCGCTCATAAAACGGAGGAAAGGGTCCTGAAAGATATTGTTAATAGAAATGTTATCCCTACAGACAAAAATCAGAAGATACAACTAACGATTTACTATAAAACCAAAAAAACAGCCAGCCTACTAATGAAAAACTCTCCAGACACGGAGCAGAACGCCCTAAAAGAGACAAACGTCGTCTATGCCTTTAAATGTCCACTTGGGGACTGTAAGCCCCAAAAAACTCAGTATATAGGCAAGACAACAACATCTCTTTCCAGGCGTTTAACGATGCATAAGCAACAGGGCTCCATTAAGGAACATATACTCTCTTTCCACAACCAAACCATCACCAGAGAAATCTTAACAAATAACACAGAAATCATCGATAGGTACAGCGATAGCAGGCGGCTTGACATCTGCGAGGCACTACACATCAAGAAGTCAACACCAGCAATCAACAGTCAATTAATGCACAACTATATTCTACCCACTTCAAGACCCCGCTCCAATATAGAAGCATCAAGAAATATGGGCCAATAGGCCCTTCCGCAGTTACTTCCATTCATACCTTCAATTTACCCAGTTAATATCCAGTTAATATCCATTGTTTTCGTGTTCTGTCCTTTGTTGAAAGTTTTGTTCACCTCATTAAAAACTGTTGTAACATATCACCTCACCCAAAACGCGGGTATAAAATGAAAGATGAAAGCTGTTTAAATCATAGCATAGTAAAGAACTGTTTAGTGCTTTCAGGTTATAGTTGTGTGTGAAAACTAAAAGTCTTTGAAAATGTAATTAGTTATTACGAAACGCGTTCAAGTGTCGCGTCAGACTAAGAAATAAAGAATGAATTTTGGAGAATTGATTTTTCATTTACCGTCATCAGTAAAAACAAACATAAGGAAAATTGAGAAAATTCGTGTTAGAATTATTAATCTTACTTTTTCGGTCATATTTAATAACATATGTCTACAGGAAAGACTGCTACCAAAATATACTAATATACTAATATATATATATATATATATATATATATATATATATATATATATATATATATATATATATATATATATATATATATATATATTGCGAACAAGCCTAAATGGTCACCAGGCATATATGCAACTGAAAACTCGCAACCCAGAGGTGACTTGAACCCATACTGCCAGGAGCACTCTGCAACTGGTGTACAGGACACCTTAACCACTCGACCATTACGGCCGGACAAATGATCATGGTAGCCGAGGCTAATTCCCCATCATACCGCCGGCATTCTGATGGTAATCTTGGGCATAGTATTTTATCAAATCCCCTCATTCTTTTGGGCACACGTGAGGAACAGAAACGCGAACAAGCCTGAATGGTCCCCAGGCATATATGCAACTGAATGTGGTGATTTGATAAAATACTGTGCCCAAGATCACTTTGAGTGCCGGCGCGATGATAGGGAATTATCCTCAGCTACCATCACCTTTTGTCCACTCGTAATGGTCGAGTGGTTAAGGTGTCTTTTATCCACTTGTAACCCTCTATCATGTCGCCCCCTAACTCGTTGCCTTTCCAGTGAATGCAATTTAAGCTTTGTTAATCTTTCTTCATACGAAAGAATTCTAATTTGGGGAATTAACTTGTCATCCTACGCTGAACACGTTCAAGTGAATTTATATCCATTCTATAGTACGGCGACCAAAACTGAACTGGATAATCTAAATGGGGCCTAACCAGAGCAAGATATAACTGAAGAACAACACCAGGTGTCTTGTTACTAACGCTTCAATTAATAAATCCTAGTGTCCTATTTGCCTTATTTCGAACATTCATGCATTGATCCTTTGGTTTTAAATTTCTTTCTAATCTTAACTCCCAGATCCCTTTCGCAATCCGACTTCGCAATCTCAACACCATTTAGCTCGTATCTTGTAACTTTATCATCATTACCTAGCCTCAGAACTTTACATTTATCAGCATTAAACTGCATCTCATTTACCGTAACAGAACATTAAAGTTCAATTTGAGGGTTATCAACAGGCAAATTGTTGCATAATTTGAGGGTTATTTCAAGGTATAATGCAGTAAAATATGCATTCAGTATAACAGTCGTGATAAGATTATAGCAATGATTACAATGGTAAGGTTGTATGGCTTAGGTACGTATATTGGTGGATTGGGTAGCACATGATATAGTGCGAGTTTTAAGCACTAGGTAGGAAACTATGAAGATAAAATTATGTAAATTTAGGTTCTAATTTTGAATAAGCCAAAAGTTGGACAACTTTTAAATTCGTTAGGAGCGAGTTCTATTAACTAGGGCTCTTTATTTGTTTAGTGTTTACACAGATTGTTTGACTCTGGAGATATCAGAGATATTTTTTTCTGGTGTGGTGATTATGGGTTCTGTTACATGTGTCCAGGAAGAGTTTCAGAATTGGGTTCGCATTTAAGAACAGGGTTTTGTAAATGAAATGATCCATGAGAATGTGTGGAGTGAGTTTCATTAGCATGTTTAGGGAATTAAATAGCGGGGGGGGGGGGGGGCTGAGTGTTGCATGGAAGTCGATTTTTGATGGCCTTGAGGTAGTCAGCAGTGGTTGAACCCCTATGCACAGATACCATATGTTAGAAAGGGATAGATTAGTGTGTAGTATAGGAAGAGAGCTAAGCGGAGCACTGTCTGGAAAATACCGGATTTTTTAGAATGTACAAACCATTTTTTAGACTTTCTTGGGTGTGTTGTATGTGGGTGCTGAAGTTCTCTCGTGTCTAAGTATAGGCCTAGGAACTTTCCATCATTTTATTGGTGATGCTAACATTGTCAATCTAAAGCTAAATTGTATTTGTTGATTTGCTGCCAAACAAGATGTAGTAGGTTTTTTCCCAGGTTTAGTGTTAGTTTGTTGGTTGACATCCATAAATGGAATTTTGTTTGATTCATTATTTACAACATAATTTAATTTTAATGTGTGTGAATTTGGGCCTGAGTAGATGAGAGTAGTATCGTCAGCAAATAATATAGGTGTAAGAATGTTACACATTAGGCAAATCATTCAAGTATATAAGAAACAGGAGAGGTCCTAGGATGCTGCCCTGTGGCAGCAAAAAGTTAATACAGTTAATGGTAGAGTGGGAGAGGTTATATCATTGATGGCTACATATTGGTGTCTGTCACTAGGATGTGATCGAAGGCAAAGTTCAAGGTTCCTTAGTTCAAGGCAAAGCCTCGGATTCCATAATGGAAGAGTTTAAGTAAGAGGTAGATATGGGTAACATTAGCAAGGGCCTTTCTCAGGTCAATGAAGAGTCCAATCGAAAATTCATTTTCGTCAAATGCAAAGTAGATTATATCAAGCAGACTAATAATTGCATCATTGGTTATCTTTTGGGAGCGGAACCCAAACTGACAGGGCATTTGTATGTTGAATTTTACGAGGTAGGGGTAGAGGTGTTTATAAATGATTTGTTCAAATATTTTTGAGAATATAGGTTGATTTGATATTGGTTGTCTTCGTGATTGCCACCTTTATGAACTGTCGTTACTCGAGCTTTTTTAAGGATATCAGGGGAAGGTGTGATACTATAGATTTGTTGAATAGTAGAGCTATGGGTGGCGTAAGGGCATGGGAGGCACGCATATATCCCATAGGTTGTATTTCACTAATGTTCTCAGATTTGTTTTTAGTGAGTGAATGATGGACACCCCATCTGTCGGGCTGACAGACGAAAGGATTAGTGTTTGAATAGCTGCCTGTAAGAGATGTAGTACATGTATCTGAGTCTCTGGAATTTTTCTGGCAAGGTTAGCAACAACCGATGAAAGAACCTATTAAATTCAGTTGCCGTTTCTAAATCTGTTGCAGGTGTATATCCATCATTGGAGAGTTTTATCTGGTTACGTGATTCTTGTTTACATCGTAGGATGTTAGAGATGAATTTCCATGTTGCCTTTTGCGTCTTTGAACTTACTCTCATAATAGGAAAGTTTTTCTTTCAATATTATTCTGGTAACCATTGATGAGTAACTCTTGACTACTTTGTAACTAGGCCAATCCTAAGTTTTTTTTCATATTCGTGTTTCTTGTTGACTGCTTTGAGTATGCCACCTGTAAACAAGGAATTGGTTTAATTTTTTGCCAGTTACTTGTTTGGTGAGGAAAGGACAATGGATGTTGTAGAGGCTTAGAGTTTTGGAAAGGAAGAGGTTAGAAAATGAATTTATATTTTGTGTATTAATGAATTTAGATTCCCAGTTTATGTTCAGGTGCATTTGTGAGATTGCCTATTGACGCTTCACTGTGTAGTCTGAAAGCACGTTTCAAGTTATCTGGTGATGTTATTTCCATGTTTGCTATGAGGAAGGTAGGATAGTGATCAGCTGTTCTGTCAGTGATTATACCAGATGCAAGGGGAGCCGTTACGTTAGTCCATAAGTGATCCAAGGTAGCAGCGCATAAGGAGTGATTTGGTTGTGCATGGTGATTGTGGGAATTAGCATACAGGAGTTCATGCTGTTTAGGAAATAGTCGATTTGAGGGCTAATTTGTTAGAATTTCATAGTTCATGTTTTCATAATTCACGAATCACAAGGGAAGCACAGTCTTTCCCGTCAGTTTCTTTGGGGAAATTGTGTGAGGAGACAATAGCAGAATCAAGGAGCTTTTGTTGGTGAGGTTCAGCTTGAGAAACGGTGTTACTGCTGGAAGGTGTTGAACTGATTCTCAGACTTCTCCAACACTTTTTGTTTCCTTATGGGGTCTGTGGGATCTAAATGATTAACTGTGTCCCTAAGAGAGTTTATTTCCTATTCGAGGAGGCTAACTCTGGAAGACAGTTCTTGATTTTCCTTAAACCTCGCTACAGTTTCGGCTTGCAGGCTCGCTATTAGGGTCGATTGCTCTTTGATTAGTCATTTGGCCTTTTAATTGTCTGAGCCGATCACTGAGAACTCATGGTTCAGGTTAAGTGCTTGGAGTAGACAAGGAACGGCAGCTCGTTTAAGGTGTTCCACGTGTTGATTAAAATGTAGCATGGCCCGTGTCGGACACGCCGATGACGTCAGGCACCTAGCTGGGATGGTGTGTTGTTGTTGTTGAGGGGAGAGTTTATACCAGGGTTGCTAGACTGGGTAATAGTAGCGAATTGGGCTACTTTAGAGACCCGAGCACTCCTCAATTTTTAATTTCGCTACTTGCGACTTTTTGGGCTAATTTAAAAACATATTGGGCTAATTAGGGATATTAATGTTGAGAAACTTAATGATTATTTATATTTTTATAATGTTATGTGCACAAATCACAGCTGCATCCAACAGCCTGATTGACTAGACCACTTACTGCAGAAGGCCTGGTCAGTGACAGGCCCCCTAGGGATGATGATGATCCTAAATAATTTGGTTAAGGATGAATTTATTTACTTGCACAGAAATCCCGATAGCGTGATACATTATGAACAAATCCACAAGAGCCGTGATGAGAGTTCGAACCTACATCCGGGATGATACCAGATACGCCTTAGTCGACTGTGCCACATGGAGGTTAAAACTGTAGCACCTGATCAACCAGGCTGTGACTCATACGTCAGGCTGCGAGCAGCCGCGTCCAACAGCCTGGTTGATCAGTCCAGCAACCAGGAGGCCTGGTCGATGACCGGGCCGCGGGGACGCTAAGCCCCGGAAGCACCTCAAGGTAACCTCAAGGTAAGGTAACCTCGTGGTTGCATTTCTTTTAACCATGTTATGGCACAGTCGAATTTGTTTATCAGTCGCTAAACAAAAAGTTGGACCACTCCTATCGCAAATTTGCTACTTTTAGATCACCAGCTCGCTACTTTCAGCAATTCTGGCAACCGTGGTCTGTTCCCCTCCCCTCCTCCCTCTGGTGGCCACCGGGAGGGAGACAGTTGCATTAATACTAATGCAACTGTCTCCCTGTTGTTTGCCTGGTTATTCCTGTTAGGTGTGCTGCCTTTCTTATTGACCTTCACGGACTTCATATTGGTGTGCACGATAGCGGAATAAATAGGGAAAACTCGTCAAGGTGGCAAAAATGAACGTCTTTCACACATTTCCTCTAGGGAGCAACACTTTAGTGAGGCTGAAATGGGATATCATGGATTGGTCTAGTCGTTAGTTTCAATCACATCTGGGTCACTGCCAAGCAAACATTATCTCGGTTTCAAAACGTGATAAAAACCACACTTTTTGGTTTTGATTACATTTTAAATTACGTTTTGTAAACGTGTTTTGAGAATTTGTAAAAATGATAATGAAAGGTGAGGTCCTAATGTTTTATTATTGTTATGATATAACATTTTAGAGCAAAAGTTGTTAAAACGTGAATTTTACGTTTTGTAAACGTGTATTGAGAATTTGTAAAAATGATAATGAAACGTGAGGTCCTAATGTTTTATTATTGTTATGATATAACATTTTAGAGCAAAAATTGTTAAAACGTGAATTCTAGTTATTATTTATTGTAATTATTAAGTATATTTAATTTATTGCATTTAGTGAGACAAAGAGAGACCTGTTGTTGGTGGCAGTTTTGGTAGATGGTTATGGTTGGTGGATGTGTTGGTAGATGGTTATGGTTGGTGGATGTGTTGGTAGATGGTTATGGTTGGTGGCTGTGTTGGTAGATGGTTATGGTTGGTGGATGTGTTGGTAGATGGTTATGGTTGGTGGCTGTGTTGGTAGATGGTTGTGGTCATATGTCGAAGCATCTCATTTTATAATTCTCTTTTCCATACCACTACTGCAACCCCTTTGTCTGCTGGTTTGATGATAATGTCATCTCTGTGATTCAAGGACCTTATGGCCTGTAGTGCCTCTCTTGAAAGATTCAATGGGTTCTTTTAGTAATTTTGCTTAACAATGTATTTTTCATTGATTCAATCTGTTCATTCAAGCCTACCATCTTAAAGGGAGTATTATATTATTCTCCCCTTGGATGTAGGTATTTATAAGATAAAGAAAGTGTTACATGTGCCCGTGGTTGGATGAGTCCAGGGACATTTTTTCTTGGGATTAGTCTCTTTCCCCTCCCCCCCCCCACTTCCAAAAAAAAAACATTATTAATTTTGTTTTGAAAATCTATGAACACAGTCTATTGCCACACTTTGTTTTGTTACTTTTTTTGTTACCTGCTCTGACAATAGAGAGCCCTTACTCAGGACTGTTTTTTCTGTTCTTGTTAGACCTATTTCTGTAACCACGTTAGCTTTTACTTTGCTCTCCATTTTATTGTCCTCTGCCTGGGTATCCTCCTCCCGCTTTGCTGCCTGTGGAGTTCCATCCTCTGTTTTCTCTTTCGGCTGTGTTTTCTTAACTCGAGCTTGCCCCTTGATAACCTGTCTCTCCACCAGTTCGGTTGTCTGTTGTAAAAGAATCTCTCATCCCTGTTGTTCTCTCTGGGAGGCTCTCTGCTGGAAGATCTACCACCGTTTCTGTTGTAAGGCAGTCCCACTTGGTCTCTAATTAGATTGTTCACTGTTATTCATACTTTGTCTTGCCTTTTTGTTGATGTGGTATTGGTGGTGATGACCGTAATTAAAAACAATTATATTATACCCAATGTTTCGGGTTCTGTCTTGTTGATATTTTTAATACCCTATTAATATCCCCTTTGTTATGTCCATGCATCCACTTGTAAACCTCTATCATTTGACCCTTAACTCGTCACCATTCCAGTGAATGCTATTTAAGCTTTGTTAATCTTTCTTCATTTGACAAGTTTCTAATTTGGGGAATTAACTTTGTCATCCTACGCTGGACACGTTCAAGTGAATATATATCCATTCTATAGTACGGCGACCAAAACTGAACTGCATAATCTAAATGGGGCCTAACCAGAGAAAGATATAGCAGAAGAACACCACCAGGGGTCTTGTTACTAACGCTTTGCATAATAAATCCGTGTCCTAGGTTGCCTTATTACGAACATTCATGCATTGATCTTTTGGTTTTAGATTCTTACTAATCATAACTCCCAGATCCCTTTTGCTATCCGACTTGGCAATCTCAGTTCCATCTACCTCGTATCTTTCAACTCTATCATCATTACCTTGCCTCAAAACATTACATTTGTCAGCATTAAACTGCATCTGCCAATTTTTTGATAATTTCAAACCCCTATTTAGATCGTTGACCCTATTTAGATTTACAAACCCTATTTAGATTTATTGAGGTAACGTGCAACCAGGACCCTGTTTGACCGCCAAAAAACCCCGTGCCCGAATGTCAGCCCACGACATGTTAACGAAAATTGCAGAATGCACAGCAAATTTGCGAACGTCATGGGCACGAATATAGATCACAGGCTGGCTAGACTTAATAACCCTGCGGACGACCTGAGAAACCCGCACCCGAGAACAGGGATTAAGGGAAACCGGATCAACCCAAAGTATGCCCCCGTTCAGAGGTCGTGGATCACAAATAACAGTGGAGGGCTGCAACCGGACACCACATGATACATCCCCGGCCTGACGGTCCAAGCATCAACCCAAGGACCCCTTTGGAGAGCAGTAGTCTCATTCTTCGCCAGAAAAGGAGACGGCTGCAAAGGAAAAAACCGATCACCACGACCAAAAGAGCAGAAACCCATGCCAAAGAAGAGCATGATGCTCGCTAACCCGACCCCCAGAGGCCAATGCCAACAAAGGAGCCTTATAAAAACAATCCTGTACCGAAGGGACCACAACAAAGAGAGGAGAAGAGAGATGAAAGAGCACTCTGTCTAAAGACCATGAGGGCTCGTGGCGCATGAGCAGACAGGAGGTGAAACAACGGACGAGATAGTTTGCGAAATGGCACAGAAGTAACATCTATACCGAATGCAAACTGCAGCAGCTCTACCAACGCCGCTTAATATGTAGCGACAGTATTCGGCATAAGATGACGGTCCTGATACAGCCACAAGAGAGAGGACAAAACAGCCTTAACCAAAAATGAAGTACAGCGACGAAGAATCAAAAACAAAACAGAAGGACTGCCAAGAAACTTCATTCTGCCGCAGAGATGAAGCTGCAGGTGGGAAACCATCACTAAAGCCACCTGATCGCCATATAGATTGTGATATACTTACGTCAAAAACACCAAACGTGAAGACTCGAAGATCGATCCAGTCTTGTAACAGATCAGACCGATGTGCTGAAAGAGGCGGAGCTGCAGGAAAACCTCCGGGTTCAGACACCGAGCAAGCAGCAAGTGAAACCATGGCTAGGCTGACCACCACAGGGCCAAGAAGACACATCTGCTGTGGCACATCTCCAAGTGACCTAAGACCTGGAGCAACAGGTGAACCGGGGAGGAAGAGGTACAGGTACCCCCACCTCGACCAGTTCTGCCTTATGACATCAACCTCGACGGCCTTGCAGTCTGGGAAGGGCACCACATACACTGGAAGACGTCTCAACCCCACCGACGCAAAGAGGTCCACTTCCGGGCGCCCTAAAATCTGGCAGAACCAACTGAATGAGTCGGTGTCGATTGTCTATTCCGTGGAAAGGGGAATGAACCGGGACCTGCCATTTGCCAGGATGTTTGACACCTCACTGGACGTGAATATCGAGTTCTCGGGGTTTGGCTCTCCTGGCCAGACAAGTCACTCGAAGCAACCAGCCCCAAAGAGCCAAGGACCACATCGAACCCCCTCGGTTCAGGCAATGAACCTCCGGGGAGCAGTCAGAATCGAGCCGGATCGTTGATCCGCGGGCGACCCGAATCCTCCAAAGCATAAGTTACACTGCCCCAAACTTCCGCACTGTGCTGTGGGCCCGACGGACAGACGGACCCCACTGCTCCTAGCCGGCCTGGAGAGCACTGGTCACAAAGCCCCAGCCGAGAGATGTCCATGAACACATCGACCAACACATCAACACTGGACCACCACGACCCAGGTAAGGCATGTGAACACGCGAGGTGCCAGGTTCAACCCGAAAGGGAGACAACGATAGCGGTAACTCTGACTCCATAACAAAACAGAGCCAATCCCTGAATTCCTGATGAATCGGGACGTGCCAATGCACGTGCTCGAGGTCCAGGGGACATCATCCAAGTGCTCTGCTCCAACAGAAGCAAGACATGGGACAGAGTGGTCATCCGAAAGGAGGGGGTAAGAAACCTAGAGGTTCGGACAGGACAAGTCCCGAATGAGCTGCAGGACCACACAGTCAAGTTTTGGAAGTGGAAACAGGCGAGAGACATGCCTGAGAGACATCGTCGTTTCGACCACACTCAAGCACACACAAAGATGACCCGACAGCGCAGAAGAGGAGGCTTCCCCCCCTCAGCCCCGAACCTCCCAAAGGAGGAGCAGCCACCCAACGCCAACACAGGTTGCGAGAAACGACCCGAAAAGCCCACAAATCGTGAGACCAAGCATGAGTGAACACAGCAAGCTTCCCCTCCATTGCCCCGTCAATGGGCCAAACCGCAAGAGGGCTGATGCCTCTTTCGAGATCCCGACCTGCGCAGAGCAATAACCGTGCCGACCAGATGTAGATGTTCCCGAAGGCAGCGCCGACTCTGAAACTGGAACCTATGGCCTACCCCGATGAATGGAACCCAGAGCCGTGGTACGACCCTTTCGGAAGAAGCCTATGCGGAACTCCCGAAAACCAATATGTCGGACATCGGACGGCAGCTGAAAGAAGCTGCTCGCATATACTGTTCGACTGCAGAGTCTAAAACAGCTAAAGGACAAAAGGGCGAAGATAACCGAAGAGCCAGGGCCCAAGAGGATTCCGAGGTGGAAGCGAGCACAGCCTGCCGACACGCAAAACACTTAGCGAAAAGCCAGGACACCGCATCCCGCAGGATCGGCGCAAACAGCTTCAGCAGAGCAGACGCCACACAAGCAGCCGAGAGTAAGGCACCAGACCCAGGAACGGTCCCAAGTGTCTCGACATCTTCCGCAATGCAGACCCCTCCCCCAAAGACAGCTCCAGGAGGGAAAAGAAATGCAAGACTGAAGCCAACAAACCACGAGCGTGCAAGTCGTCAGCCACAAGCGCACTGGCACGAAAGGAACCTGCACGTGTAGTGGAATCGCGAACACATCCCACAGAAGGGCACGAGCGAACACTCATTAACGTGCTCAAAGCGGCCCCTCCCCCAGGTAAACCTGGACCACCGTCAGTGTCTCGCGCCACTCAAGCGTGCGGGTACAACAGAAACCACTCCAAGCATCCAACGACAACCACGGGCAGTCTGCCAGCCCGAACGACTCTGGAACCTCATAATGAACCAATTATGAAGACAAAGACCCAAACCTGAAGGATGAGGGATCCATTGTAGAGGCACGTTCCAGGTGGGGCAGGAGGTAAGCTGCAATGGCCACCGCACCACAACAGGCGAGATGTGGGAAGCCGAAAACCTTAAAAAAGACGGAACTGAAGGACCCGCAAAGATACAGAACCAAACCTGGAGAGGAGCCGATCCCAAATACAACTCGTAAGCAGACGGAGGGAAAGGAAAACCCCACTCCTTCTAACAGTAAGCCCTCACTCTGAGGGTCAGAAAACACAGGCGGGGTTCAACAAGGCCCAAGGCCCCCAAGTCAGCTCCTCCCCAACCCCGGGAACCTCCACATCAGGCCCAGGTGGTGAATCATCCTCCAAAGCCCGAACCTTAAAAGATAAAGCAGGGGCGGCTGAAAAAACAGGGAGAGGGGAGGGCCCACTGGTCAGACCCCGGTGCCACGGCAGGAGGAACCGACTCGATGCCTCCATCGCCACCCCTGAAGGGGCAGCCCCCAAAACTGCCAGTGTCTCAAACCTCAAAACCCTGTCCCTCCCTCGAAACCCTCTGACGGTTAGGAGCCGGAAGCAGGAGGGGGGGGGGGGCAGAATGAACCACAGCAGGGAAAGAACAAAGGGGTGCAGACTGAACCAAGGCCGAAGCGATCAACACCCTGAAGTCCGGGTCCCTATAACCAAAGCAGGGCAGCCTCGGGTCATCCGGGGAAGCAACCAAACAACTTAGCATGTTGCAGTAACCTATACCGAGCATGCAACGCCCAAGCTGCCTGCACCCGAATAATGCCATCAGTTGATTTGGTGAATTGAGTCACAAACGAGCAACAATGCTCGCAAAACTCCGGGTCAAAGTTGTCACCGACCCAACAGGCAGCATGAGAGAGGGAAAAACAATGAGCATCGCCCTGAGACAAGGGGACAGAGCAACCCTCAAACTCGCACAAGGTGAAAGGGGACCCAGGGGGTCGCATCTATCGGACCCCCTGCACCCCCGCAGTAGTATAAAGTACGCCAGAACGCTGCCGTTTTGCTTTTTCCGACGGCAGCGTTCTGGCGTCATCATTTTTAGTTACCTCAGTGAGATTTGACGGCAGCGTTCTGGCGTCATCATTTTTAGTTGCCTCAGTGAGATTTGACGGCAGCGTTCTGGCGTCATCATTTTTAGTTACCTCAGTGAGATTTGACGGCAGCGTTCTGGCGTCATCATTTTTAGTTACCTCAGTGAGATTTGACGGCAGCGTTCTGGCGTCATCATTTTTAGTTACCTCAGTGAGATTTGACGGCAGCGTTCTGGCGTCATCATTTTTAGTTACCTCAGTGAGATTTGACGGCAGCGTTCTGGCGTCATCATTTTTAGTTGCCTCAGTGAGATTTGACGGCAGCGTTCTGGCGTCATCATTTTTAGTTACCTCAGTGAGATTTGACGGCAGCGTTCTGGCGTCATCATTTTTAGTTACCTCAGTGAGATTTGACGGCAGCGTTCTGGCGTCATCATTTTTAGTTACCTCAGTGAGATTTGATGGCAGCGTTCTGGCGTCATCATTTTTAGTTGCCTCAGTGAGATTTGACGGCCGGTACTTGGCGTCATCATTTTTAGTTACCTCAGTGAGATTTGACGGCCGGTACTTGTCGTACCCGTTTTTAGTTACCCCAATGCCCCATGCACAAGCATAGCCAATAGTCAATGACGTCATCAGGTAGCCAGTCTTCAATTTGCCTGGGGGTAGGATTAAAAGGCCGGCTCCTGGCGTACCAAAATTTCGTTAGCCCAGTGACCCATGCACAGACATCGCTAATGGACAATGACGTCACCCTGTCTTCATCTTCCCTTAATAAGTCCGTTTTCTGTTATAGTGTATTTATTCCCATTTTTTCAATATTTATAGCAAAGGGGGATTCAAATGCTGTCTTCCGTCCAGCCTAATGTGCAATAGCGCTAACCATTATATGCTCGTTTTTTCTCAATAAGGTATTACCATACTGTTTCCCATTGTCTAAGATTTCATATCAACATGAGAAATGAGTTCACCCCTGTTACCAATCCAGTATTTACCCAGGTCTTTTTCCTAAATCTAAAACTCATTGCAATTTATGCACATTATTTCATGTTCTGTCCAGTGTTGATAATTTTCATAGCCTATTAATATCCCCTTTATCATGTCCATTCATGTCTCATCCATTTCTTCGCCTTTCTAGAGAATGTAATTTAAGCTTTGTCAATCTTTCTTTAGAGATTGCTTATGTAGCATAGGACAAATAAATATGAAAACCCACTATCATCTATTTGTATGAAAACAGTCTCCTGCCAGGCATGGTGACTTCAATGCGATTTCAGTACTAATCCAATATTGCTTCATAACGCATGAATATATATGTATGTACATAAATATATATGCGCGTACATAAATATATATGCACGTACATAAATATATATGCACGTACATAAATATATATGCACATCTCACATTCGCTCAAAAACATGCCTCCCCTACACCTTACTGTAGCATATAACAAATTCAAATATTCATTCAGTAAAAGCAAGTCTCTCATGTTTTAAAATAAGACCTTCTGCAGTCATCTTGTTGTCTGACGTCATCATCCCTAATGCCCTGTAAGCCGCCAATAAGCTTCCAGCCAACGTGCTAATGCCGGTCCTATAGGAGGTTCACACATAAGTGTGAACTCTTAATCACTACCAATGCCTTAACTGTACTCTGTAACATCATAGGCGATATTCGTCTACATTGGCTCGTATTTTCGCTCATTGCTCCTATTTTTCTGTTATTCATAAACCCGATCAAACCATCCTAACCTAACCTAACCTTATTATTATTTAACAAACAAATACATTCTACAGACCAGTTGCTGACATTGTTTAGTGACATCACGAAAAGCTACCTCGGGTATAGGGATGAGGTATTGTTGGTCATTAACATATAAGTGTCAAGGTATCACAGCACCTGACTTTTCAAACTATGTGTGACGTCACCAGATGACCAATGCGGCCTTTAGCGTCCTACTAGCATATTATTATTCAAAAATGACTAACCATCCCCACCTAACCTAATCAGAGGTTTAAGAATATACATTTTAGTCATCCAAAACTGTAATCATTATTCAGTGATAAGTTCAAAAGTATAACAGCAACCCAAATGTCGTACTGCAATTTAAGCAGAATCGTACATCTGGCAGCATAGCAGGTAAGATGAACATTAGAATAAAGGCAACTGCAGAAGTCCTATTGGCCCATACGAGGCAGCTCCTATATATTTCACCCAATCTCGTTCATATTCATGTCCACCTTATGCTTAAAACAACCAAGGGATCTCACTTAAAGTAATAGTTTACAATAATAGTTTTAATAAATAGCTCTCATTCTAGTTTTATACACAACAACCATTATGAAACCCTATAGCTAGATATCGTACTATAATCCACAAGTAGTTACCACACATCTAGCAGCACAGCGGATTAGTAGCTGTGTTCATAGGCTAGTCAACTGTCCTCACATCCATCAAATAGCAATCTAAATGTCGCACCTCAATTCATCCATCTAGCAACTCAGCTGGATGCTAACCACTATAGTCATAGGCAAATCATTTCTACACCTCAAAAAAATCCTAGTCTTGCTACGCAAATCAGGTAACTTGTTTCTAAAAAACAGTTACAAATACAAGCATACATACCTACACATACTCCACAACCAATACATTCATAGAGAATAGCCTAGTTTTTTGCCACCATTTCCCCATTAATCAGATGCATTTTATGCCATACACAGAAAATACAGCATTTACACACCAAATATACCATTTATGCACAAAATATATTAGTTACACTCAAAATATACCATCACACAAAAATATCATTTATAGACAAAAATATGTCATTTACATACAAAATATGTCAGTTGCACACAAAAATATACCATTTACACAATATTGCATGTACACTCAGAGTATGACATTTACACGAAGTATGGTATTTGCACAAATATATCAAAATGCTTATGCATTTAGACAATCAAAAAATGCACTTTCACTAAAATTACACAATTTCACAAACATAATTTTCGCAAAATACCCACACATTGTCTCATAAACCAAAATACACTTACACCATGAAGATATATTTTTTTCAGATTACAGAGCTTACACAAAATACACAATTTGCACACAAAAATGCAGTTGCACCAGCCCCACTTCAACAAATTAAAAACACAACTTTCATAATGTACTATTAGCACAAAAATTATTATAAAACATGGACAATTATTACACAAATTGTGTAATTATTATACATCTTTGCACAATTAATACAAGAAAACTTGCTATATAATTACTCAACTTGCACAATGACAATCAATGCACAAAGGTATAAATAAAACAATTCGTCCATATGCAATTACACAACATGCGCAATTAATACACAACTTTCACAAATATTACACATCTTTCATAATTATTACACAACTTGCACAAATACATATCTAGCACAAATACGTACAATACATAACTACCCCAAATATGAAAATACACAACCAGCACAAATACACGATTTACACACAATACAATTACGACATTTACACAATTAATACACAACTTGCTCAAAAATATAATCAATACACAACTTACCAAAATATGAACAATACATAACTAGCACATATTCATTAAATACACAATTTCCACAAATACACATACAAAAAATATATACAATTAATACACAACTTGCACAAACAATACATGTCGGGAAACCGACACACAATAGTATAGTCTTCCCTTAACAGTATCCTCTTAAAATTAGAGAATGGGAGACTCCGTGACGTCATCGACGTCGCCGCAGTATTTACATTATTAAACCACTGTTCATACAACAGTTTAATGTCTAAATTGAATAAAAAAGTGTTCAATAAGACTGAATATAATTATTAACACCAAAATATAGCTTGATTCCCTTGTTAACGTAAATTTAACTTAGAAGTAGAACACAATATTGGAACAAGGGAGGCTGAGCGTCTCTTACAGACGCCACGCTCACGAAAACAATAACAATGGAGCTCGCGTGTGTGTTGTGATAATGGCCACAGGATAGACCTACTCTGCCTTAAGAAACTGCCACAGCAACATCACTACTACAAATAAGAGCACTCCAGTATCCGTCTTACCAAGTATTTGTTTATTATTCTAGTGCACTTTTAATATCAAATGGTAGTGGCGGTTATGATATATGAACAACACCAACACCATGTACGTGTACCCCATTTTTACAGCCCTCACATACCATGTTATACCTGTATTGATATGTTTAGGGAAATGTACTAACTCCTTGCATCCCAAACAGGTAAATTGTGACTTGGAACAGCAAGTAGCTGAGCAGTAGAACTACACATGTACCTAGCTGTTGCCAGCCTTGAAGGCCTCCACAGCCGCCATTGGCACCATGAGGCACAGGGCCACACCCACATAGATGCTACCATGACACAGCCTTAGTGGGCCCTTACTACAGGCTCAGATAAGGCCATTCTAGTTATTGTAGTAGTAGTATTCATAACTAGTAATAATTGTTGAAATAATAGTAGATTAGACCACCATATGTGGTATGATAAAATAATATAATTAAACTTAGGTAAACAATTTGTAGTTTAAGAAGGAGCCATTACAAAGTGGTTTAAGCTACAAATTGTCCCCCCCAATTTGTGTGAGATTAATTTCAGGCAGTTTTAACAAGTACATACAGTCCACTCAATTTCTTACCTACTAAGAAAAAATAAGATAAACTTTAATTTACTGAAGTCAATTAAAAGAAGATATACTGCCTGGAGTTTTTACCACATATTATGGTCCTTCGAACCGGATGATTATTACAGTTAACCAGTAGGTACATTGCATCTAGTTATAAAATCCTGATATACATTAGTAGTGCAATATTATAGCAGAAAGACATTGCTATATTTACATTTTCTAGCCTAACTTTTCAATCTCATAGCAAGCAAAACTACAACAAAGCACAATTATTGTTCTGAGGCCTATGCCAAAGAACTATTGTGCCCTTTTTCATTACAAGAGGTTGATAAGAGGCTACTTTACTTATAAGTTACTTATAAATGTTTTTGTAATTTAAGTATAACCATTACTTTAATATTGCACCATTACATACTGCATACCACATTGTTTACAGCAAATTCTTGCACAAGGGTAGGACATTTTAGGCTGGTGTTGTACAGCAACCTAGTTTAATTTATTGTGCTAACCTGGTGTAAGGGTAAGAATTTTTTACACTTGTCTAGAGTTGAACATATATTACAACCTAGCAAGTACATATTTTTATGCAGTATTCATGACAACCCGAGTTGTGTTGTCAACCTGATATTCATACATATAATTATAGGTATAATTTAACTATAATCATTTCACCTTTGAGTGTTAACCTGTGTCTCTGTACCAACCAAGAGTGATAATGAAGGGCTAACTTGCGGAATACCAGCATTGATACAGGCTTACCACTCAAATTATAGCGTGTATGATTATACAGTAGTATATTTTTTAAATGATAACAGCTCTAGTTCGGAAACTAGTTGCTTTATTAATTCAAGTGCCAAATAGTTAAAAGTCCATACGACTAGCGAGTACTTTCAAGATGTCTACACTCCAAAATGTAAAATTAACCCTTAGAGCCTTAAAGGGGCATCTCACAAGGCAGATTAACAAATGTGAAGACATGAGTAATCAAACTCCAGTTAATTATGCAGCACTGGAAAACTATCTTAAGCTCACACGGAACAAATATGACCGTGTGTTGCACAAATGGAACAGTATCAATATACTAAATAATTCTAGTATTGATGAAGATACGATGAACAACATTCTCCAAGAACACTCTGATTATGAAGATGCAACGTTTGAACTAATTCAACGTTATGAAGATTTGATAGACGCCCATAAGGCCAATATAATGTTGCAGCTACAACTACCCAGAATCAGACGGCACCAGAAGTCAAATTACCATCACTCAGTCTTCCAACTTTTTCTGGAACAGAGGACGAGAATTGGGACAATTTCTGGAGCAAATTTGTCGATTCTGTGGATTCTAATGTCAATGTACCAAAGACGACAAAGTTTACGTATTTACAGAGTGTCTTGAAGAATGAAGCCTTTCAGGTAGTCTGTAATCTGAATCACACAGATGACGATTATGACAATGCTGTACAACTATTCAAGGACAACTATGCGAAGCCTGAAAGGACTATCAGAATTTTAACCCAGAAGCTGTTAGATATTAAACATCCAAATAATACAGCAGTCTCACTCCAAGCCTTTAGATTGGAGCTTGAGTCTTTGCTTAAGGCACTTAAAAATAAAGTAAACTTGGATGAATCAGACTGGATAATCCAAGTCCATATGACTCGCAAATTACCCAGGGACATCCTGGATAAGTTGTTTGTGTTGTATGGAAAGTCATATCTGACAGTAACAGAGATTACAAAGGGGTTACAAACCATCATAGAACGAGAAAGAGTTATCCCAGATGAAAAGCGACATCTAAACCTTCGTCTACTACTAATAGTAAACAACAGAGTACAAACAGTACTCCAAACAAATCTAAAACAACTTCTCCCTCCCCAAAGTGGAGACAAGGCAGTGTGGGCACATACGCAGTTGGTACCTCCAACCTACAGGTAACGCGTCACCCCAAATCGGTGACTCCTCAAGATACTGTTAACGTCTGGAGACCATGTCTGTTCTGTGAACAATCACATTCCATGTACAATTGCAGACGATCCCGATCGTGCAACACGCATAAAACGACTCAAGGAGTTACATAGATGTACCAAGTGTATAAGGGAACATCATCCCGACAGCTGCACATCAACAATACGCACCTGTTATAGGTGCCATAAGGGTCAACACCATACAGCACTTTGTGGGGATTCAAGTACAAAGTCTGCCAAACCACGGAGGAGGAAGGAACTAACACCTCAGTACAGCTTTGTACTGTGCTACCTGACATAAGTGTTTCTCAACAAGGTCTAAACATAAATCAGCTCTACCTACTGCACGATTGATCATTAGAAATGGAGAGAACAAAGCCACCGTACGTGGATTATTTGATCAAGGGTCCCAATTGACCTTTATATCCAAAGAGTTGGTAGATACCTGAAACTTACACCTGTAGAGGAGACACGAATAAACATAGCAGGATTCCTGACTGACTCAGGAGCCCGAGGTANACAAACCATGTGTTGTATGTGGGTGCTGAAGTTCTCTCGTGTCTAAGTATAGGGCCTAGGAACTTTCCATCATTTTATTGGTGATGCTAACATTGTCAATCTAAAGCTAAATTGTATTTGTTGATTTGCTGCCAAACAAGATGTAGTAGGTTTTTTCCCAGGTTTAGTGTTAGTTTGTTGGTTGACATCCATAAATGGAATTTTGTTTGATTCATTATTTACAACATAATTTAATTTTAATGTGTGTGAATTTGGGCCTGAGTAGATGAGAGTAGTATCGTCAGCAAATAATATAGGTGTAAGAATGTTACACATTAGGCAAATCATTCGAGTATATAAGAAACAGGAGAGGTCCTAGGATGCTGCCCATGGCAGCAAAAAGTTAATACAGTTAATGGTAGAGTGGGAGAGGTTATATCATTGATGGCTACATATTGGTGTCTGTCACTAGGATGTGATCGAAGGCAAAGTTCAAGGTTCCTTAGTTCAAGGCAAAGCCTCGGATTCCATAATGGAAGAGTTTAAGTAAGAGGTAGATATGGGTAACATTAGCAAAGGCCTTTCTCAGGTCAATGAAGAGTCCAATCGAAAATTCATTTTCGTCAAATGCAAAGTAGATTATATCAAGCAGACTAATAATTGCATCATTGGTTATCTTTTGGGAGCGGAACCCAACTGACAGAGCATTTGTATGTTGAATTTTACGAGGTAGGGGTAGAGGTGTTGTTTATAATGATTTAGTTCAAATATTTTTGAGAATATAGGTGATTTGATATTGGTTGTCTTCGTGATTGCCACCTTTATGAACTGTCGTTACTCGAGCTTTTTTAAGGATATCAGGGGAAGGTGTGATACTATAGATTTGTTGAATAGTAGAGCTATGGGTGGCGTAAGGGCATGGGAGGCACGCATATATCCCATAGGTTGTATTTCACTAATGTTCTCAGATTTGTTTTTAGTGAGTGAATGATGGACACCCCATCTGTCGGGCTGACAGACGAAAGGATCAGTGTTTGAATAGCTGCCTGTAAGAGATGTAGTACATGTATCTGAGTCTCTGGAATTTTTCTGGCAAGGTTAGCAACAACCGATGAAAGAACCTATTAAATTCAGTTGCCGTTTCTAAATCTGTTGCAGGAGTATATCCATCATTGGAGAGTTTTATCTGGTTACGTGATTCTTGTTTACATCGTAGGATGTTAGAGATGAATTTCCATGTTGCCTTTTGCGTCTTTGAACTTACTCTCATAATAGGAAAGTTTTTCTTTCAATATTATGCTGGTAACCATTGATGAGTAACTCTTGACTACTTTGTAACTAGGCCAATCCTAAGTTTTTTTTTCATATTCGTGTTTCTTGTTGACTGCTTTGAGTATGCCACCTGTAAATAAGGAATTGGTTTAATCTTTTGCCAGTTACTTGTTTGGCGAGGAAAGGACAATGGATGTTGTAGAGGCTTAGAGTTTTGGAAAGGAAGAGGTTAGAAAATGAATTTATATTTTGTGCATTAATGAATTTAGATTCCCAGTTTATGTTGAGGTGCATTTGTGAGATTGCCTATTGACGCTTCACTGTGTAGTCTCAAAGCACGTTTCAAGTTATCTGGTGATGTTATTTCCATGTTTGCTATGAGGAAGGTAGGATAGTGATCAGCTGTTCTGTCAGTGATTATACCAGATGCAAGGGGAGCCGTTACGTTAGGCCATAAGTGATCCAAGGTAGTAGCGCATAAGGAGTGATTTGGTTGTGCATGGTGATTGTGGGAATTAGCATACAGGAGTTCATGCTGTTTAGGAAATAGTCGATTTGAGGGCTAATTTGTTAGAATTTCATAGTTCATGTTTTCATAATTCACGAATCACAAGGGAAGCACAGTCTTTCCCGTCAGTTTCTTTGGGGAAATTGTGTGAGGAGACAATAACAGAATCAAGGAGCTTTTGTTGGTGAGGTTTAGCTTGAGAAACGGTGTTACTGCTGGAAGGTGTTGAACTGATTCTCAGACTTCTCCAACACTTTTTGTTTCCTTATGGGGTCTGTGGGATCTAAATGATTAACTGTGTTCCTAAGAGAGTTTATTTCCTATTCGAGGAGGCTAACTCTGGAAGACAGTTCTTGATTTTCCTTAAACCTCGCTACAGTTTCGGCTTGCAGGCTCGCTATTAGGGTCGATTGCTCTTTGATTAGTCATTTGGCCTTCAATTGTCTGAGCCGATCACTGAGAACTCATGGTTCAAGTTAAGTGCTTGGAGTAGACAAGGAACGGCAGCTCGTTTAAGGTGTTCCACGTGTTGATTAAAATGTAGCATGGCCCGTGTCGGACACGCCGATGACGTCAGGCACCTAGCTGGGATGGTGTGTTGTTGTTGTTGAGGGGAGAGTTTATACCAGGGTTGCTAGACTGGGTAATAGTAGCGAATTGGGCTACTTTAGAGACCCGAGCACTCCTCAATTTTTAATTTCGCTACTTGCGACTTTTTGGGCTAATTTAAAAACATATTGGGCTAATTAGGGATATTAATGTTGAGAAACTTAATGATTATTTATATTTTTATAATGTTATGTGCACAAATCACAGCTGCATCCAACAGCCTGATTGACTAGACCACTTACTGCAGAAGGCCTGGTCAGTGACAGGCCCCCTAGGGATGATGATGATCCTAAATAATTTGGTTAAGGATGAATTTATTTACTTGCACAGAAATCCCGATAGCGTGATACATTATGAACAAATCCACAAGAGCCGTGATGAGAGTTCGAACCTACATCCGGGATGATACCAGATACGCCTTAGTCGACTGTGCCACATGGAGGTTAAAACTGTAGCACCTGATCAACCAGGCTGTGACTCATACATCAGGCTGCGAGCAGCCGCGTCCAACAGCCTGGTTGATCAGTCCAGCAACCAGGAGGCCTGGTCGATGACCGGGCCGCGGGGACGCTAAGTCCCGGAAGCACCTCAAGGTAACATCAAGGTAAGGTAACCTCGTGGTTGCATTTCTTTTAACCATGTTATGGCACAGTCGAATTTGTTTATCAGTCGCTAAACAAAAAGTTGGACCACTCCTATCGCAAATTTGCTACTTTTAGATCACCAGCTCGCTACTTTCAGCAATTCTGGCAACCGTGGTCTGTTCCCCTCCCCTCCTCCCTCTGGTGGCCCCCGGAAGGGAGACAGTTGCATTAATACTAATGCAACTGTCTCCCTGTTGTTTGCCTGGTTATTCCTGTTAGGTGTGCTTCCTTTCTTATTGACCTTCACGGACTTCATATTGGTGTGCACGATAGCGGAATAAATAGGGAAAACTCGTCAAGGTGGCAAAAATGAACGTCTTTCACACATTTCCTCTAGGGAGCAACACTTTAGTGAGGCTGAAATGGGATATCATGGATTGGTCTAGTCGTTAGTTTCAATCACATCTGGGTCACTGCCAAGCAAACATTATCTCGGTTTCAAAACGTGATAAAAACCACACCTTTTGGTTTTGATTACATTTTAAATTACGTTTTGTAAACGTGTTTTGAGAATTTGTAAAAATGATAATGAAAGGTGAGGTCCTAATGTTTTATTATTGTTATGATATAACATTTTAGAGCAAAAGTTGTTAAAACGTGAATTTTACGTTTTGTAAACGTGTATTGAGAATTTGTAAAAATGATAATGAAACGTGAGGTCCTAATGTTTTATTATTGTTATGATATAACATTTTAGAGCAAAAATTGTTAAAACGTGAATTCTAGTTATTATTTATTGTAATTAAGTATATTTAATTTATTGCATTTAGTGAGACAAAGAGAGACCTGTTGTTGGTGGCAGTTTTGGTAGATGGTTATGGTTGGTGGATGTGTTGGTAGATGGTTATGGTTGGTGGATGTGTTGGTAGATGGTTATGGTTGGTGGATGTGTTGGTAGATGGTTATGGTTGGTGGATGTGTTGGTAGATGGTTATGGTTGGTGGATGTGTTGGCAGAAGGTTATGGTTGGTGGATGTGTTGGTAGATGGTTATGGTTGGTGGATGTGTTGGTAGATGGTTATGGTTGGTGGATGTGTTGGTAGATGGTTATGGTTGGTGGATGTGTTGGTAGATGGTTATGGTTGGTGGGTGTGTTGGTAGATGGTTATGGTTGGTGGATGTGTTGGTAGATGGTTATGGTTGGTGGATGTGTTGGTAGATGGTTATGGTTGGTGGATGTGTTGGTAGATGGTTATGGTTGGTGGATGTGTTGGTAGATGGTTATGGTTGGTGGATGTGTTGGTAGATGGTTATGGTTGGTGGCTGTGTTGGTAGATGGTTGTGGTCATATGTAGAAGCATCTCATTTTATAATTCTCTTTTCCATACCACTACTGCAACCCCTTTGTCTGCTGGTTTGATGATAATGTCATCTCTGTGATTCAAGGACCTTATGGCCTGTAGTGCCTCTCTTGAAAGATTCAATGGGTTCTTTTAGTAATTTTGCTTAACAATGTATTTTTCATTGATTCAATCTGTTCATTTAAGCCTACCATCTTAAAGGGAGTATTATATTATTCTCCCCTTGGATGTAGGTATTTATAAGATAAAGAAAGTGTTACATGTGCCCGTGGTTGGATGAGTCCAGGGACATTTTTTCTTGGGATTAGTCTCTTTCCCCTCCCCCCCCCCCACTTCCAAAAAAAAAACATTATTAATTTTGTTTTGAAAATCTATGAACACAGTCTATTGCCACACTTTGTTTTGTTACTTTTTTTGTTACCTGCTCTAACAATAGAGAGGCCCTTACTCAGGACTGTTTTTTCTGTTCTTGTTAGACCTATTTCTGTAACCACGTTAGCTTTTACTTTGCTCTCCATTTTATTGTCCTCTGCCTGGGTATCCTCCTCCCGCTTTGCTGCCTGTGGAGTTCCATCCTCTGTTTTCTCTTTCGGCTGTGTTTTCTTAACTCGAGCTTGCCCCTTGATAACCTGTCTCTCCACCAGTTCGGTTGTCTGTTGTAAAAGAATCTCTCATCCCTGTTGTTCTCTCTGGGAGGCTCTCTGCTGGAAGATCTACCACCGTTTCTGTTGTAAGGCAGTCCCACTTGGTCTCTAATTAGATTGTTCACTGTTATTCATACTTTGTCTTGCCTTTTTGTTGATGTGGTATTGGTGGTGATGACCGTAATTAAAAACAATTATATTATACCCAATGTTTCGGGTTCTGTCTTGTTGATATTTTTAATACCCTATTAATATCCCCTTTGTTATGTCCATGCATCCACTTGTAAACCTCTAACATTTGACCCTTAACTCGTCACCATTCCAGTGAATGCTATTTAAGCTTTGTTAATCTTTCTTCATTTGACAAGTTTCTAATTTGGGGAATTAACTTTGTCATCCTACGCTGGACACGTTCAAGTGAATATATATCCATTCTATAGTACGGCGACCAAAACTGAACTGCATAATCTAAATGGGGCCTAACCAGAGCAAGATATAGCAGAAGAACACCACCAGGGGTCTTGTTACTAACGCTTTGCATAATAAATCCATGTCCTAGGTTGCCTTATTACGAACATTCATGCATTGATCTTTTGGTTTTAGATTCTTACTAATCATAACTCCCAGATCCCTTTTGCTATCCGACTTGGCAATCTCAGTTCCATCTACCTCGTATCTTTCAACTCTATCATCATTACCTTGCCTCAAAACATTACATTTGTCAGCATTAAACTGCATCTGCCAATTTTTTGATAATTTCAAACCTCTATTTAGATCGTTGACCCTATTTAGATTTACAAACCCTATTTAGATTTATTGAGGTAACGTGCAACCAGGACCCTGTTTGACCGCCAAAAAACCCCGTGCCCGAATGTCAGCCCACGACATGTTAACGAAAATTGCAGAATGCACAGCAAATTTGCGAACGTCATGGGCACGAATATAGATCACAGGCTGGCTAGACTTAATAACCCTGCGGACGACCTGAGAAACCCGCACCCGAGAACAGGGATTAAGGGAAACCGGATCAACCCAAAGTATGCCCCCGTTCAGAGGTCGTGGATCACAAATAACAGTGGAGGGCTGCAACCGGACACCACATGATACATCCCCGGCCTGACGGTCCAAGCATCAACCCAAGGACCCCTTTGGAGAGCAGTAGTCTCATTCTTCGCCAGAAAAGGAGACGGCTGCAAAGGAAAAAACCGATCACCACGACCAAAAGAGCAGAAACCCATGCCAAAGAAGAGCATGATGCTCGCTAACCCGACCCCCAGAGGCCAATGCCAACAAAGGAGCCTTATAAAAACAATCCTGTACCGAAGGGACCACAACAAAGAGAGGAGAAGAGAGATGAAAGAGCACTCTGTCTAAAGACCATGAGGGCTCGTGGCGCATGAGCAGACAGGAGGTGAAACAACGGACGAGATAGTTTGCGAAATGGCACAGAAGTAACAACTATACCGAATGCAAACTGCAGCAGCTCTACCAACGCCGCTTAATATGAAGCGACAGTATTCGGCATAAGATGACGGTCCTGATACAGCCACAAGAGAGAGGACAAAACAGCCTTAACCAAAAATGAAGTACAGCGACGAAGAATCAAAAACAAAACAGAAGGACTGCCAAGAAACTTCATTCTGCCGCAGAGATGAAGCTGCAGGTGGGAAACCATCACTAAAGCCACCTGATCGCCATATAGATTGTGATATACTTACGTCAAAAACACCAAACGTGAAGACTCGAAGATCGATCCAGTCTTGTAACAGATCAGACCGATGTGCTGAAAGAGGCGGAGCTGCAGGAAAACCTCCGGGTTCAGACACCGAGCAAGCAGCAAGTGAAACCATGGCTAGGCTGACCACCACAGGGCCAAGAAGACACATCTGCTATGGCACATCTCCAAGTGACCTAAGACCTGGAGCAACAGGTGAACCGGGGAGGAAGAGGTACAGGTACCCCCACCTCGACCAGTTCTGCCTTATGACATCAACCTCGACGGCCTTGCAGTCTGGGAAGGGCACCACATACACTGGAAGACGTCTCAACCCCACCGACGCAAAGAGGTCCACTTCCGGGCGCCCTAAAATCTGGCAGAACCAACTGAATGAGTCGGTGTCGATTGTCTATTCCGTGGAAAGGGGAATGAACCGGGACCTGCCATTTGCCAGGATGTTTGACACCTCACTGGACGTGAATATCGAGTTCTCGGGGTTTGGCTCTCCTGGCCAGACAAGTCACTCGAAGCAACCAGCCCCAAAGAGCCAAGGACCACATCGAACCCCCTCGGTTCAGGCAATGAACCTCCGGGGAGCAGTCAGAATCGAGCCGGATCGTTGATCCGCGGGCGACCCGAATCCTCCAAAGCATAAGTTACACTGCCCCAAACTTCCGCACTGTGCTGTGGGCCCGACGGACAGACGGACCCCACTGCTCCTAGCCGGCCTGGAGAGCACTGGTCACAAAGCCCCAGCCGAGAGATGTCCATGAACACATCGACCAACACATCAACACTGGACCACCACGACCCAGGTAAGGCATGTGAACACGCGAGGTGCCAGGTTCAACCCGAAAGGGAGACAACGATAGCAGTAACTCTGTCTCCATAACAAAACAGAGCCAATCCCTGAATTCCTGATGAATCGGGACGTGCCAATGCACGTGCTCGAGGTCCAGGGGACATCATCCAAGTGCTCTGCTCCAACAGAAGCAAGACATGGGACAGAGTGGTCATCCGAAAGGAGGGGGTAAGAAACCTAGAGGTTCGGACAGGACAAGTCCCGAATGAGCTGCAGGACCATACAGTCAAGTTTTGGAAGTGGAAACAGGCGAGAGACATGCCTGAGAGACATCGTCGTTTCGACCACACTCAAGCACACACAAAGATGACCCGACAGCGCAGAAGAGGAGGCTTCCCCCCTCAGCCCCGAACCTCCCAAAGGAGGAGCAGCCACCCAACGCCAACACAGGTTGCGAGAAACGACCCGAAAAGCCCACAAATCGTGAGACCAAGCATGAGTGAACACAGCAAGCTTCCCCTCCATTGCCCCGTCAATGGGCCAAACCGCAAGAGGGCTGATGCCTCTTTCGAGATCCCGACCTGCGCAGAGCAATAACCGTGCCGACCAGATGTAGATGTTCCCGAAGGCAGCGCCGACTCTGAAACTGGAACCTATGGCCTACCCCGATGAATGGAACCCAGAGCCGTGGTACGACCCTTTCGGAAGGAGCCTATGCGGAACTCCCGAAAACCAATATGTCGGACATCGGACGGCAGCTGAAAGAAGCTGCTCGCATATACTGTTCGACTGCAGAGTCTAAAACAGCTAAAGGACAAAAGGGCGAAGATAACCGAAGAGCCAGGGCCCAAGAGGATTCCGAGGTGGAAGCGAGCACAGCCTGCCGACACGCGAAACACTTAGCGAAAAGCCAGGACACCGCATCCCGCAGGATCGGCGCAAACAGCTTCAGCAGAGCAGACGCCACACAAGCAGCCGAGAGTAAGGCACCAGACCCAGGAACGGTCCCAAGTGTCTCGACATCTTCCGCAATGCAGACCCCTCCCCCAAAGACAGCTCCAGGAGGGAAAAGAAATGCAAGACTGAAGCCAACAAACCACGAGCGTGCAAGTCCTCAGCCACAAGCGCACTGGCACGAAAGGAACCTGCACGTGTAGTGGAATCGCGAACACATCCCACAGAAGGGCACGAGCGAACACTCATTAACGTGCTCAAAGCGGCCCCTCCCCCAGGTAAACCTGGACCACCGTCAGTGTCTCGCGCCACTCAAGCGTGCGGGTACAACAGAAACCACTCCAAGCATCCAACGACAACCACGGGCAGTCTGCCAGCCCGAACGACTCTGGAACCTCATAATGAACCAATTATGAAGACAAAGACCCAAACCTGAAGGAAGAGGGATCCCTTGTAGAGGCACGTTCCAGGTGGGGCAGGAGGTAAGCTGCAATGGCCACCGCACCACAACAGGCGAGATGCGGGAAGCCGAAAACCTTAAAAAAGACGGAACTGAAGGACCCGCAGAGATACAGAACCAAACCTGGAGAGGAGCCGATCCCAAATACAACTCGTAAGCAGACGGAGGGAAAGGAAAACCCCACTCCTTCTAACAGTAAGCCCTCACTCTGAGGGTCAGAAAACACAGGCGGGGTTCAACAAGGCCCAAGGCCCCCAAGTCAGCTCCTCCCCAACCCCGGGAACCTCCACATCAGGCCCAGGTGGTGAATAATCCTCCAAAGCCCGAACCTTAAAAGATAAAGCTGGGGCGGCTGAAAAACAGGGGAGGGGAGGGCCCACTGGTCAGACCCCGGTGCCACGGCAGGAGGAACCGACTCGATGCCTCCATCGCCACCCCTGAAGGGGCAGCCCCCAAAACTGCCAGTGTCTCAAACCTCAAAACCCTGTCCCTCCCTCGAAACCCTCTGACGGTTAGGAGCCGGAAGCAGGAGGGGGGGGGGCAGAATGAACCACAGCAGGGAAAGAACAAAGGGGTGCAGACTGAACCAAGGCCGAAGCGATCAACACCCTGAAGTCCGGGTCCCTATAACCAAAGCAGGGCAGCCTCGGGTCATCCGGGGAAGCAACCAAACAACTTAGCATGTTGCAGTAACCTATACCGAGCATGCAACGCCCAAGCTGCCTGCACCCGAATAATACCATCAGTTGATTTGGTGAATTGAGTCACAAACGAGCAACAATGCTCGCAGAACTCCGGGTCAAAGTTGTCACCGACCCAACAGGCAGCATGAGAGAGGGAAAAACAATGAGCATCGCCCTGAGACAAGGGGACAGAGCAACCCTCAAACTCGCACAAGGTGAAAGGGGACCCAGGGGGTCGCATCTATCGGACCCCCTGCACCCCCGCGGGGTTTCCCAGGCCCTTAGACTGGTATTGATTAGGGTAAGCCCAGGCAGGGTACTGCTAACCGGCGCCCAAAACTACAAAACAAATGGCTAAAGCAGAACCCCGAGACGTTTCTACTCATGGGGGCCAAGCAGAGGGTACCACCAAACAGAGGTCTAGACACTAATATAACTGGAGGCAAGGAACACTAATGCAGACCCCTCCCCCCCCCCACTAGACAAAAACAAAAATAAAATAAAAAAAAACGCAGGAGCACAATGTACCTTAGTGGAACAGAGCTGGTCGCTGCTATAGGTGAAAACTAGCTGCACAGTACCCTGTGCCCTTACCAGAGTAAAAACTACCTCTTACCTCAAAATAGCCAGAGAGGAAAATCCCCCAACACACTCGGAGCGGTCAATCACCTAGCAGCAAAAGAACAGCAGAGGTAAACCAAAGGTGATTTTTGGAAGATGACCCCAAGCCCCAAGAGCGTAACTTACAGGACACTCGGGGAAGG
>WNGS01111205.1:0-10253 GCA_020271785.1 Procambarus virginalis | reverse complement strand
GTAGAGGCAACTCCACCTCCCACTCTACCTCCCGAGAAACGTGACTCCACCAGACCGCAGGCTTGGGGAGAGTTGTGACGATAATCTCTTCCCAAAAATTGAGCCTGCTATTTCCTTCCTTCATCCCGTTCTCTACAAAATTCAAGATACGTTTATAGTGGCTTAAAACGTATATATCAAGACAGCCACACGCACCTACAACTCCCTCCTTCCCCCCACTCCAGCACCTGCTGCACACCTGGTCGACGTGCCGAACCCTTCAACTGCCTAACTACCGACTTGCAGTTGTCCTGCATTATCATTGGCTGTCCAGCAGAAACACGCCACTACAGCCCTTCTCCAACCAAGTTCCTCGCTGAAGCAACGATGACGCCAGCAAGCTGCTCCATCCTCAGAATATATCCAGTGCTCTAGCTGTGAACACCTACTTGACTCACCTTGTGTGACCAATTAGAGGCTGATAGCTTGCACATATATTCCCAACACCATTTATCTTTGTTAACATAACCAGTTCCTCCCTTTTCAATTTGTAATATATATATTTTTACGTGTTTTACTTTTACATTATTATAAATGCCAAGAAATTGTCTTTATTTTTACTTGTTTTGTAGATCAATTAAGTGCCTTATTTATATTAGGTTTTCGTGTCTTACCTTACCTTACCACAGATTATCAGACAAGCAGTCACTTTTTTTTTCCTTTTTTTTTATAACTTACATGTATGTGGCCCAGCCTTGACATCTGCTATTTGGGAAGACTGCCGACCACCATTTCCAACACGTTACCGTCACAATATATATATATAATATATATTATATATATATATATATATAATATTATATATATATATATATATATATATATATATATATATATATATATAAGTTTGTGAGGGTACCACCTCTGGTGCCAATGTGGGGACCCATAGCCTCGGAGAAGAAAATAAAACGTATTCAGAGGAGACCTTGTGGTTTCTCACTGAACACTAATATTTTCTTCTCCTACCACCCCCATTCTTTTGTATGTACACATATATATTTGCTTTATTTGAACTGTGTTACAAAAAAGGAGTTACATATAGGTTACAAAGATGGTTATCATAGGTTGTCGAGTTCCTCCAGCTCCTCAGATGGCGGGCAGGAACCCTGGATGCAGTGCGCATTTCCCCTCTGTATCGCCACGCTGAGGCGCTGGAAAAGAAAGCTGGCAGCTCTAGGGTCCCTTGTTGTTTCAATGAGCCTAGACCCAGTTCCTTCAAAAAACTGGTAGCACTTTTACCCCAGGCGCCGAGTGTCTCAGAAGCAATGGGGACAAAATTGTAGTGGTGATCAAGTTCTCTATACTTACGGGATTTGGCTGCTTCCCTGTGGGTGGCAGCGCCACCTGGTTGTGCAACACTGAGGTCAATGTAGGTGTTAGCCAGGGTTGATACGCACGTGTAGTCCCATACCAACTGCTTGCCATTCTTCCAGGGGTTCACTGTGATACCATCCGGGCGACCAATAAGAGCATCAGAGTTACGGGCGTTAGGTAACGAGGCTCTCTCTCGGCTGGGCATCCAGCTGTGGTGAGGCTCCTCTTGATGATGTCGTTAACTTCACTGTGCCTCGAGTGCCATCCTCCCGTGCTTTGGCAGAGTAGGCCATGGTGGCCGTACCTGTCAGCCACCACCTCGCCGCAAATACACCTATATCTGGTGTGGATTGGGGCAGCAAGGCGGAGGGCCACAGCAATTCGGAGGGCGTGTGGTGTGAGACGCGTGCCAGTTGCCGACATTGGGGTTGCTAACAGGAAATCCCCTGCATGAGGGGCTGCTACTGCTGTGAGGCGAGCAATGTCGTGCTGTGTTGATGCAGCACCCAGGCACTCTGCAGCAACTTTGTCTACAATGGGGCCATCCCAGCTGGATTGCCTGTGGGCTTTTGGGGATGGTGGTTGAGGTGATGGGCCTGCACGAGAGGCCCACTCTGTGGCACAGCGTGTAAAATTGGGATCATGTACACCTGCCAGCTGATGTAAGTGGGCAGGTAGAATTTCCTTCACAAGGTCGTCGGATGCTGATAAGGAGGACAGGAAGGCTGGAACAGCGATTTGCGTTGCTGTTCGAACTCCGAGGCCCCCAAGTCTTACGGGAAGAGAGGCTTGTTTCCACTGCAGGTCATCAAAAGAGAGGTTAAGGGCTTTTTCTAGCATTGATTTCAGTAACCGGTCATACTCACTTAGTCTTTGGCTACTGTAAGATGGTGAACACCTCAGAAAGTAGGTAACCTGGGGAGGGACAGACATCTGGTGATGAGGTAGAGTGCATCATGAGCATCAATATCCTCAATCCTCCCATCCATCCTCTTAGGTCGGCGATTTTCTTATCAAGGACCTCATCGATGGCTTTCAACCCCAGGGGAGCTCCTAGGAGTGTGCTGTCTTCAGGTTTAGTTTTATGGATGTTTGGCAGAAGACCCTCTATTCTCTCTACGATGCCTGGTTGGAACATATTATTTCACATTTAGAAGGTTCAGGGTGAGGCCTAAAACTGCACCTTGCTCCTGGATTTTCTGATGTCCTCCAGGAGGGAGTCTTGGGAACCAGCTAGGGTACCATCATCCAAGAACCAGATGTTAAGCTCGCTGGACAGGACCTCTGTGACTTGTTTGATGACTAAGCAGAAAAGGAGAGGAGCAAGGGGGTCACCCTGTTGGACGCCTTCCCGCGAGTCAATTTCATGTTTGACTCGCGGGAAGAATGCTATAGCCGAAGCTATGGTGGTTCAAATAGGTGAGGTGGTTCAAATAGCTTCGGCTATCACCTCATTATGTCCGGTCGTGATGGTCAAGTGGTTTAAGGCGTCTTGTACATACCAGTTGCGTTGCTCCTGGGAGTATGGGTTCGAGTCACTCCTGGGGTGTGAGTTTTCATTCGCATATAGTCCTGGGGACCATTCAGGCTTGTTCGCATTTGTGTTCCTCACGTGTGCCCCAAAGAATGAGGTGATTTGGTAAAATGCTATGCCCAAGATAACCATCCGAGTGCCGGCGGTGAGGTGGTTCAAATAGCTTCGGCTATCACCTCATTATGTCCGGTCGTGATGGTCAAGTGGTTTAAGGCGTCTTGTACATACCAGTTGCGTTGCTCCTGGGAGTATGGGTTCGAGTCACTCCTGGGGTGTGAGTTTTCATTCGCATATAGTCCTGGGGACCATTCAGGCTTGTTCGCATATATATATATATATATATATATATATATATATATATATATATATATATATATATATATATATATATATATATATATATATATATTGGTATATTTTGGTAGCAGTCTTTCCTGTAGACATATATTATTAAATATGACCGAAAAAGTAAGATTATAATTCTAACACGAATTTTCTCTATTTTCCTTATGTTTCTTTTGCTGGTGACGGTAAATGAAAAATCAATTCTCCAAAATTCATTTTTATTTCTAGTCTGACGCGACACTTGAGCGCGTTTCGTAAAACTTATTACATTTTCAAAGACTTTAGTTTATCTACACACAACTCTACGCGTCAGACTAGAAATAAAAATGAATTTTGGAGAATTGATTTTCATTTACCGTCACCAGTAAAAAGAAACATAAGGAAAATAGAGAAAATTCGTGTTAGAATTATTAATCTTACTTTTCGGTCATATTTAATAATATATGTTGTGACAATAATCTCTTATCAGAGATTTAGCCTGCTATTTTCGTATTTCATCACGTCCTCAAAAATATGCAAGATACGTTTTGTAGTGGCTAAACGTATATATCAAGACAGCCACACGCACCTCAACTCCCTCCTTCCCCCCACTCCAGCACCTGCTACACACCTGGTCGACGCGCCGAACCCTTCAACTGCCTAACTAGCGACTTGCGGCCGTCCAGCGTTCTCATTGGCCGCCAACCAACACACCACTCCCGTTCCTCGCCAATCACAATCGTCGCCAGTTATTGTTGGAGTCCCTTGCATTTCTGCCAGCCAGAATATATCTCGTGCTCCTGCTATGAACACCTGAATTTGACCCACCTGGTGTGATCAAATAAGAGGTTCTTAGCTAGCGCATATATTCCCAGCACCATTTTATTTTGTTAACGTAACCAGTTCCCCCCTTTTCACTTTGTTATAATTTTATATATTTTTCCTTTACATTATATTATATATATGCCAAGGTATCGTCTTTATTTTATTTTGTGTTTTCTATATTAAAGTAAAGTATTTTGTTATATTTTGTGTTTTCGTGTTTCTTGCCTTACCACAGATTATCAGACAAGCAGTCACTCTTTTTTTTCTTTTTTTTATTTAAATTTAGTATATGTGGCCCAGCACTGACACTTGCTAGTTGGAAGACTGCCGACCACCATTTCCAACACGTTACCGTCACAATGTCTACAGGAAAGACTGCTACCAAAATATACCAATATTAAAACACACGACCCAGCAGCAAGGAATCAAGCCTTCACGATAAAGTATCGCCAAGATCTGATTCGTAATCAGGTATACAAGGCAGAAAATGAAATCAAAGACAACAAAACGCAACTACTTCATGCTACAAACGAATGGAGAAACAGCAACATCGACGAAAGTCTCCGTACCCGCATCGAACAACACCTCGACATCCTCACAGACCGACATCACCTCAGCACGGAAACAAGGATAATCAAGAAACTCACAACACTATATGGAGGACCTATGGCAATTGCACGACCAAGAGACGGCTTCCTGAACCTTGCAGGAATCAACCTCACTGAGGACAAAGTCACTCTCCTAAATCTGGGTATAAACTGTCACGTTATGTCCAGACCAAGTGCGTTGGCCCGGAAAGTGGAGTTGGAGATCCTGTTGGACGACATATTTGACCTCGAAGCACAAAAGAAGGTCACCACCAAAGACACCTTACAAGCAGAACTTATTGCAGAAGGAGGAAAGAATCGAGGCAACTACAGAAGCACCATACTGACCCCCGAGCTCAAAGCGGCAGCTAAGAGCCTTCGTGAGAACAAGGTGATAGTTATCAGGAGAGGCGACAAGTCGCCAATATACGTCATCCTTAAGAAAGACGAATATCTGGCGAAAATGAACCTCATACTCTCTGACCAAACTAAATTCCAAAGGGTAACGAAGGACACTACAGCCAAATTGAAAGCAAAGGTCAACAAATTGATTGAAACTGAATGCCAAGAAATCCGGACTCCACCTGCCAAAGATTATTGGGGAATATAATCCTGGATATGCGTGTTGGGTATCTGGGGCTTGAACTCAGAAAATAAATTATTTAATTATTATATTGAAATAAATCGAAGGACCACCCGCTTTTGAGAAAAGAGGGAAAACAAATAAAATTGATCATTAGAATGACACCAGAGAACCAGTGTCTATGGAAACTCATTCAATGAATATTCACTTGAAAATAATGAAGACTGTAATTATTAATTAAAGCCAAAGCCTCAAATATCAACATTGGGGGGTTATTTCTAGAAGTTCATATATATCTAGGAACCAGTGTGGTTCGTCACTAGTTCATTAGGGGTTAATAATATGGTAAATCTAACTACAATATATGCAAATATATGGTAATCAAATTATATTCATTTAAGATCATTAATCATCATTAATCACTGAGCATAAATATTGAGCACAGTTAAAAATAAACATTAATTACCAAATCTGGCAATAATTATAGAATCAATAATCAAATTGAATAAATTTATAAGAAAAATGTGTCTTAGCTGTAAGACGATTTCTAACGCCAGTTCATCATTCGTCCTCGTGGTCACGGAATCCCCATAGAGAAATAACTCGAGGTAAATAACACGATTGATGAGAATCTTGCTGGCGTCTCAAATACACGCTGTAATACAAGAAATATAAAGTAGCAATTGACTAGGCTACAAATTATGTTCATATATTCATGAAACTGAGCTGGGTGATAAATATTACTAACGTTTGATTGTTGGTATTCATTCTTCATAACGACAAACTACTCACTAAGGTACTATCTACTTGATGCATCAAATAGAAAGAAAAAACCTGTGAGCGTAACCGAGTACTAAGGTCTGCCGAAATGAGCGTCTGCCGGACTCAGTGTTCACTGCTGTGCACACTTAATTACGGGTCCTGGTGGTAATTGTAGACGCTTTATTCACTGCTGAGGCACTAGAGAACACTTAGGCGAGTAAATTCCACTTATTAACTGAGTATCAACGTAATTCTTGTCGATAAGAATTCTCAGCAAAGCCTTGTGCTTCTCCACGTTGTCTCGTGCGCGTGCCTTGTTGTTGTAATAATGGCGTCGCCGCCTCCCTCTCCCCGCTCTCGCATTCACCACGGAAATTATTAAACACAAATTATTCTTTTCCGCGCAATTATGGATGAAATGCGATAATATGAACTGGGTTGAAATTATAGGGAATTAATAATTATAATATTCTCGATAAATGATCTCTAGCGAGAAATGGAGATGTTATTTATACTTCTCCAGAGCATTCGATCGTAACAGAATAAAAACTGTTACTGAATAATTTCAATTAATAACTCTTGATTTACATTATCAGGAGTAATATTATCAGCAATATGCTCAGATTAATTTATATTAACACTACGGTTAGTGGTGTTAAGAGCTACTGCAATTAGTAAGTTAATGGTAATTTATCATAATATAATAATGGATGATAAGTGTTGGAAATTTCCAACATAACTCCGGGGGGAGAAAACTCGGGTCGCAGTGCCATGTTGAGTACTGACGTACCTATCCCGAAGTTAGTAGGTTAGTATGTTAGTATGTTAGTACACACACAACGGATGTCCCGTAAATGTCAAGGACATACAAGAATTTAAGACATGAAAATTTAATGTCATAATTAATAGTTTACACAAGTTAATGATTGAATCATACAATTCAAGTAACTGAGACTCTACTGTGAGGTGAATGTCTGGGTCATTGTGACTTGTAGCTGATTGGTTACTAGACATCACAACACAGTATCATCATGATCACTCAAATTGGATGAAAAATTATTTGCTCTTAGTCAGAGCTATAATAGGCTTGTAGTTTCCTTTTACATTGTTGAGCAGCTGCTCTAGTGGGGCGTGTGCTCGGTGGATCAGAATTGTTGTCCTCGGAAACTGTTGAAGCTGGTTCTGATAAACACTCTCGTTCTGCTAATTCGAGAGGTACCAACTTCTCTAATGTCTTTAGAGTAGTAGTGCCTTTGCACAAAACTCGTACTACTCTCAGGATACCTTGGTGATCTGGGTGGATTGCAACAATTTTGCCTATAGGCCATTCTGACCTTGGTCCATCACTGTCAACTAATACTAGGTCTCCTGGTTTAAGCTGTACTTTATTATAGGGGCTCGAAGCTCCATAGTGGTACTCTCGTAGAGCGGTGAGGTACTCTCGAGTCCACACCTCATTCCACCTTTCAATTACTCTAGAGAGATGTTGGTAACTTTGTACTAAGTCACTCCTGGTTACATAGGAAGGATCGACGGGGTCCTCTTCTGCCAAAGGTATCAGAGGGCTCAGCAGGCCTCCATGTATTAAATGCGAGGGACTCAGAGGCTCTCTCTGTGAGAAATCATCTGATAGATAAGTTAATGGGCGATTGTTGACTCGCGCCTCAATTTCCACGACGAGTGTTTGGAGTTCTGAGTAACTAATTTTCTGTCGATGCAAGGTCTTCCTTAAACACTTCTTGACAGTCCCTATCATTCGTTCGTAGAACCCACCTTGCCAGGGGGCTCTGGGAGCAATAAATTTCCAGTGGCATTGTCGTCTCTGCATGACAGACTGCACTTCTGGATGATTCCATATCTCTCGTAAGCAGGCTTCTCCTGCCACAAAATTTGAGCCATTATCAGATATCATGAGTTTGGGACAGGATCTGCGAGCTGCAAATCTACGAAAAGCTTGGATGAAGGCTTCAGCACTCATGTCAGAAGTCACTTCTAAATGTACGCCTCGTGTGGTAGCACATGTGAAGAGGCAAATATAAGCTTTCACTGGTATCTTATCCGGATTGCCAGTGAGAAGCAAGGCTCCTGTGTAATCGACACCAGTGGTCTCAAACGGACGAAGATGAACTACCCTCTCTTTAGGGAGTGGTGGAGGTCCTGGGTAAGGACACACTCGAGCATCGTAGCGTTGACAGATTATACAGGACTTAATAATTGATTTGACAGTTTGACGACCTTGAGGAAGCCAATATTTCTGTCTGAGGTCGGTGAGAGTGTCTAACACTCCACCATGCAAAGTACCATATTGATGGTGATGTAAAACTAGAAGTTTGGTAATAATGTGGTGACGTGGTAGAAGGATTGGATTCTTTGTGTCCAAATCAATTTTTGCATGAAGCAAACGTCCTCCACACCTTAATATATTATGAGTGTTGGTATCATACCAGATACCTAGAGACTTGGTTAATTTATCTGGAAGATTTTCATATTCACTTCCATATGTCTCTTGTTGTGCACGTTTGATCCAGTAGATGATAGGATTGGGAAACTTATGCTTGATTCCTATCTTGGCAAGAAAGTCAAACACATGTGCTGTCACTCTTAATAACTTACTCAAGTTAGAATAATTGTGAGGATTAATAGCCGAGACTCGATGAGGTTCTGGGTCTTTCATGGGAGTAGTGATACTGGTCACTATGACTTGTGGTTTCTGTTTGGGCCACTGACCACTAACAAGCCATGAAGGTCCATTAAACCACATCGAAGACTTACTTAGCTGTTTAAATGTTAAACCTCTTGATAAGTAATCTGCAGGATTGTCCTTAGTGGGGACATGTCTGAATTTATATCCAGCAGATAATTCATGAATTTCCCTAACGCGATTACTAACGTAGGGAGTTTTATTATTGTTATTTCTTACCCATTGTAAGACTGCCTCATTGTCTGACCACACTACGATCTCACCAAAGTGAATATTATTGAGTGTCTTGGTCAGGCAATGAGCCAATCTTACTCCCACTAGCAATGCAGTTAACTCCATTTGAGGTAAAGATCTCTTCTTGATTGGAGCAACTCTCGCTTTAGATGTGAGTAAAATTGATTGTGCACTATTGACTAAGTAGGCTGCAGCGCCATATGCTTTGCCAGAGGCATCGCAAAAAATGTGCAAATTTGTAGGTAAGTTTTGTCCTGAAGCATTACGAGGAAATTTCAAAACACCTAATTGATTGAAATCCGCTGCGAGTATTTGCCATTTCTCTTGCAACTCAATTGGCAACGGATCATCCCATCCCATATGTTTCTGCCAGCATTCCTGCATTAGGAGTTTGCCCCTTATTAATATAGGACTAAGTAAGCCTAAGGGTCAAATGGTTGACTGACATATGAGAGTAATTTTCTCATGGTAAGGGATGAATTATTGGTTTGTACTGACTTGATATTCATCTCGTCAGTACCTGTGTTCCATTCCACACCCAGAACTTTTAATTGATTAGGCACCTGATAACCTGGAAATTCTTTCTCGATTATCTGGTTTAATGATTTATTGTTTGAGGCCCATGATTGTAGTGGCATATTGGCTCCTAATAACTCACGGTTAGCCTCATGGTAAATTTCTACCAATTTGGATTTATCATTAGTTGTTCCCTGGAAATTATCGACATACAAGTTGTCACTGATCTCTGCCTTATAAGGGCTATTTGACTTCTTCAAATGTGTATCTAATGTGGCTTGCAGTAGAAACGGCGAGGAAGTCGCTCCGAAAAGCACCGAGGCAAACCGATAGGTTATGACCTCACTGTCAGGAGCCTGGGGATCTTTAATCCAGAGAAATTTGGTGTAATTACGATCCTCCTCTTGCAAGCCTACTCTAAGGAAAGCTTTACTGATATCAGCAGTATAAGCAAAAATACCAGTACGGAATCGTAACAGTACATCATGTAGCCTTTGTGTTAGGCTAGGTCCCGTTTGGAGACATTCATTCAAAGACACGCTGCTTGCCTTCACTTTGGCACTACAGTTGAAAACAATACGTATTGGTGTTGTCAATGAATCTTTCAACACAGCGTGATGGGGTAAATAGTGACCTGTTTTCCGGTCATCATTATCAACAACTTCAATAAATTTACTGTTGAGTTGTTGCTGAATTAATTGATGGTACATATTTAATTATCTGGCTGTTTTTTCAGCCGTATAATTGTGACTGTAATTGAGAGGCTGCCATGAAATAATAACTGGAAGTTGTGGATGATTCAACTTCCATGGCAGTCTCACCCAGTATTGTTTG
>WNGS01111204.1:99147-112608 GCA_020271785.1 Procambarus virginalis | reverse complement strand
GAGGTCTGCAGGACCCAGAGGTCTGCAGGACCAAGAGGTCTGCAGGACCCAGAGGTCTGCAGGACCCAGAGGTCTGCAGGACCCAGAGGTCTGCAGGACCAGAGGTCTGCAGAGGACCCAGAGGTCTGCAGGACCCAGAGGTCTGCAGGACCCAGAGGTCTGCAGGACCCAGAGGTCTGCAGGACCCAGAGGTCTGCAGGACCCAGAGGTCTGCAGGACCCAGAGGTCTGCAGGACCCAGAGGTCTGCAGGACCCGAGGTCTGCAGGACCCAGAGGTCTGCAGGAACCCAGAGGTCTGCAGGACCCAGAGGTCTGCAGGACCCAGAGGTCTGCAGGACCAGAGGTCTGCAGGACCCAGAGGTCTGCAGGACCAGAGGTCTGCAGGACCCAGAGGTCTGCAGGACCCAGAGGTCTGCAGGAACCAGAGGTCTGCAGGAACCAGAGGTCTGACAGGAACCAGAGGTCTGCAGGACCCAGAGGTCTGCAGGACCCAGAGGTCTGCAGGACCCAGAGGTCTGCAGGACCCAGAGGTCTGCAGGACCCAGAGGTCTGCAGGACCCAGAGGTCTGCAGGACCCAGAGGTCTGCAGGACCCAGAGGTCTGCAGGACCCAGAGGTCTGCAGGACCCAGAGGTCTGCAGGACCCAGAGGTCTGCAGGACCAGAGGTCTGCAGGACCCAGAGGTCTGCAGGACCCAGAGGTCTGCAGGACCCAGAGGTCTGCAGGACCCAGAGGTCTGCAGGACCCAGAGGTCGCAGGAACAGAGGTCTGCAGGACCAGAGGTCTGCAGGACCCAGGGTCTGCAGGACCCAGAGGTCTGCAGGACCAGAGGTCTGCAGGACCCAGAGGTCTGCAGGACCCAGAGGTCTGCAGGACCCAGAGGTCTGCAGGACCCAGAGGTCTGCAGGACCCAGAGTGCAGGACCCAGAGGTCTGCAGGACCAGAGGTCTGCAGGACCCAGAGGTCTGCAGGACCAGAGGTCTGCAGGACCAGAGGTCTGCAGGACCCAGAGGTCTGCAGGAACCAGAGGTCTGCAGGACCCAGAGGTCTGCAGGACCCAGAGGTCTGCAGGACCCAGAGGTCTGCAGGACCCAGAGGTCTGCAGGACCCAGAGGTCTGCAGGAACCAGAGGTCTGCAGGACCCAGAGGTCTGCAGGACCAGAGGTCTGCAGGACCCAGAGGTAGCCAGGCAGGAACCAGAGGTCTGCAGGACCAGAGGTCTGCAGGACCCAGAGGTCTGCAGGACCCAGAGGTCTGCAGGACCCAGAGGTCTGCAGGACCCAGAGGTCTGCAGGACCCAGAGGTCTGCAGGACCAGAGGTCTGCAGGAACAGAGGTCTGCAGGAACCAGAGGTCTGCAGGACCCAGAGGTCTGCAGGACCCAGAGGTCTGCAGGACCCAGAGGTGCAGGAACCAGAGGTCTGCAGGACCCAGAGGTCTGCAGGACCCAGAGGTCTGCAGGACCCAGAGGTCTGCAGGACCCAGAGGTCTGCAGGACCAGAGGTCTGCAGGACCCAGAGGTCTGCAGGACCCAGAGGTCTGCAGGACCAGAGGTCTGCAGGACCCAGAGGTCTGCAGGACCCAGAGGTCTGCAGGAACCAGAGGTCTGCAGGAACCAGAGGTCTGCAGGACCCAGAGGTCTGCAGGACCCAGAGGTCTGCAGGACCCAGAGGTCTGCAGGACCCAGAGGTCTGCAGGACCCAGAGGTCTGCAGGACCCAGAGGTCTGCAGGAACCAGAGGTCTGCAGGACCCAGAGGTCTGCAGGACCCAGAGGTCTGCAGGAACCAGAGGTCTGCAGGAACCAGAGGTCTGCAGGACCCAGAGGTCTGCAGGACCCAGAGGTCTGCAGGACCCAGAGGTCTGCAGGACCCTGAGGTCTGCAGGACCCAGAGGTCTGCAGGAACCAGAGGTCTGCAGGACCCAGAGGTCTGCAGGACCCAGAGGTCTGCAGGACCCAGAGGTCTGCAGGACCCAGAGGTCTGCAGGACCCAGAGGTCTGCAGGACCCAGAGGTCTGCAGGACCCAGAGGTCTGCAGGACCCAGAGGTCTGCAGGACCCAGAGGTCTGCAGGACCCAGAGGTCTGCAGGAACCAGAGGTCTGCAGGACCCAGAGGTCTGCAGGACCAGAGGTCTGCAGGACCCAGAGGTCTGCAGGACCCAGAGGTCTGCAGGACCCAGAGGTCTGCAGGACCCAGAGGTCTGCAGGACCCAGAGGTCTGCAGGACCCAGAGGTCTGCAGGACCCAGAGGTCTGCAGGACCCAGAGGTCTGCAGGACCCAGAGGTCTGCAGGACCCAGAGGTCTGCAGGAACCAGAGGTCTGCAGGACCCAGAGGTCTGCAGGACCCAGAGGTCTGCAGGACCAGAGGTCTGCAGGAACCAGAGGTCTGCAGGAACCAGAGGTCTGCAGGACCCAGAGGTCTGCAGGACCCAGAGGTCTGCAGGACCCAGAGGTCTGCAGGACCCAGAGGTCTGCAGGACCCAGAGGTCTGCAGGACCCAGAGGTCTGCAGGACCCAGAGGTCTGCAGGACCCAGAGGTCTGCAGGAACCAGAGGTCTGCAGGAACCAGAGGTCTGCAGGACCCAGAGGTCTGCAGGACCCAGAGGTCTGCAGGACCCAGAGGTCTGCAGGAACCAGAGGTCTGCAGGACCCAGAGGTCTGCAGGAACCAGAGGTCTGCAGGACCCAGAGGTCTGCAGGACCCAGAGGTCTGCAGGACCCAGAGGTCTGCAGGACCCAGAGGTCTGCAGGACCCAGAGGTCTGCAGGACCCAGAGGTCTGCAGGACCCAGAGGTCTGCAGGACCCAGAGGTCTGCAGGAACCAGAGGTCTGCAGGAACCAGAGGTCTGCAGGACCCAGAGGTCTGCAGGACCCAGAGGTCTGCAGGACCCAGAGGTCTGCAGGACCCAGAGGTCTGCAGGACCCAGAGGTCTGCAGGACCCAGAGGTCTGCAGGAACCAGAGGTCTGCAGGACCCAGAGGTCTGCAGGACCCAGAGGTCTGCAGGAACCAGAGGTCTGCAGGAACCAGAGGTCTGCAGGACCCAGAGGTCTGCAGGACCCAGAGGTCTGCAGGACCCAGAGGTCTGCAGGACCCAGAGGTCTGCAGGACCCAGAGGTCTGCAGGAACCAGAGGTCTGCAGGACCCAGAGGTCTGCAGGACCCAGAGGTCTGCAGGACCCAGAGGTCTGCAGGACCCAGAGGTCTGCAGGACCCAGAGGTCTGCAGGACCCAGAGGTCTGCAGGACCCAGAGGTCTGCAGGACCCAGAGGTCTGCAGGACCCAGAGGTCTGCAGGACCCAGAGGTCTGCAGGACCCAGAGGTCTGCAGGAACCAGAGGTCTGCAGGACCCAGAGGTCTGCAGGACCCAGAGGTCTGCAGGACCCAGAGGTCTGCAGGACCCAGAGGTCTGCAGGACCCAGAGGTCTGCAGGACCCAGAGGTCTGCAGGACCCAGAGGTCTGCAGGACCCAGAGGTCTGCAGGACCCAGAGGTCTGCAGGACCCAGAGGTCTGCAGGACCCAGAGGTCTGCAGGACCCAGAGGTCTGCAGGAACCAGAGGTCTGCAGGACCCAGAGGTCTGCAGGACCCAGAGGTCTGCAGGACCCAGAGGTCTGCAGGAACCAGAGGTCTGCAGGACCCAGAGGTCTGCAGGACCCAGAGGTCTGCAGGACCCAGAGGTCTGCAGGACCCAGAGGTCTGCAGGAACCAGAGGTCTGCAGGAACCAGAGGTCTGCAGGACCAGAGGTCTGCAGGAACCAGAGGTCTGCAGGAACCAGAGGTCTGCAGGAACCAGAGGTCTGCAGGAACCAGAGGTCTGCAGGACCCAGAGGTCTGCAGGAACCAGAGGTCTGCAGGAACCAGAGGTCTGCAGGAACCAGAGGTCTGCAGGACCCAGAGGTCTGCAGGAACCAGAGGTCTGCAGGAACCAGAGGTCTGCAGGAACCAGAGGTCTGCAGGAACCAGAGGTCTGCAGGAACCAGAGGTCTGCAGGACCCAGAGGTCTGCAGGAACCAGAGGTCTGCAGGAACCAGAGGTCTGCAGGAACCAGAGGTCTGCAGGACCCAGAGGTCTGCAGGAACCAGAGGTCTGCAGGAACCAGAGGTCTGCAGGAACCAGGGAGCTTAGATGAACCAGAAGAGAGGAGAGGGAGGAATGGTCTATTAAACCGTGAGGCAGTGGTAACCCCCCCCCCCCCCGGTGGTTCACGAGCACTCTGGTCTGGCCACAGAGTATCCCAGCCATCTCTGGGACACCCAGCATCTTGCCACAGGGTATCCCAGCCATCTCTGGGACACCCAGCATCTTGCCACAGGGTATCCCAGCCATCTCTGGGACACCCAGCTTCTGGCCACAGAGCATCCCAGCCATCTCTGGGACACCTAGCATCTTGCCACAGAGTATCCCAGCCATCTCTGGGACACCCAGCATCTTGCCACAGAGTATCCCAGCCATCTCTGGGACACCCAGCATCTTGCCACAGAGTATCCCAGCCATCTCTGGGACACCCAGCATCTTGCCACAGAGTATCCCAGCCATCTCTGGGACACCCAGCATCTTGCCTCAGGGTATCCCAGCCATCTCTGGGACACCCAGCATCTTGCCACAGAGTATCCCAGCCATCTCTGGGACACCCAGCATCTTGCCACAGAGTATCCCAGCCATCTCTGGGACACCCAGCATCTTGCCACAGAGTATCCCAGCCATCTCTGGGACACCCAGCATCTTGCCACAGAGTATCCCAGCCATCTCTGGGACACCCAGCATCTTGCCACAGAGTATCCCAGCCATCTCTGGGACACCCAGCATCTGGCCACAGAGTATCCCAGCCATCTCTGGGACACCCAGCATCTTGCCACAGAGTATCCCAGCCATCTCTGGGGCACCCAGCATCTTGCCACAGAGCATCCCAGCCATCTCTGGGACACCCAGCATCTGGCCACAGAGTATCCCAGCCATCTCTGGGACACCCAGCTTCTGGCCACAGAGTATCCCAGCCATCTCTGGGACACCCAGCATCTTGCCACAGAGTATCCCAGCCATCTCTGGGACACCCAGCATCTGGCCACAGAGTATCCCAGCCATCTCTGGGACACCCAGCTTCTGGCCACAGAGCATCCCAGCCATCTCTGGGACACCCAGCATCTTGCCACAGAGTATCCCAGCCATCTCTGGGACACCCAGCATCTTGCCACAGAGTATCCCAGCCATCTCTGGGACACCCAGCATCTTGCCACAGAGTATCCCAGCCATCTCTGGGACACCCAGCATCTGGCCACAGAGTATCCCAGCCATCTCTGGGACACCCAGCTTCTGGCCACAGAGCATCCCAGCCATCTCTGGGACACCCAGCATCTTGCCACAGAGTATCCCAGCCATCTCTGGGACACCCAGCATCATGCCACAGGGTATCCCAGCCATCTCTGGGACACCCAGCATCTTGCCACAGAGTATCCCAGCCATCTCTGGGACACCCAGCATCTTGCCACAGAGTATCCCAGCCATCTCTGGGACACCCAGCATCTTGCCACAGGGTATCCCAGCCATCTCTGGGACACCCAGCATCTGGCCACAGAGTATCCCAATGACAGATGTAATTTGGATTTCTTTAACGTGACAATTCCCTCCAGGCATACTTCTTATATTTGTTTTTTAGAAGGATTCTCTCTCCCCTTCCTTAACTAACACTGATATGACAGATGGGAAAAAAGAGTAATTGAAACTGTTTTGATAGATATTAAACTGAAGATTAGCGTTGACAGTTGACATAATTGATACATGATTATTATTAAGTTTTCTGTTAAACAGACACTCAACGGTTTTCCAGGTCAGCAATAGTGACTTTCTCCCAGTTTAAATGTTTTAAGGTTGGTTACTGTTCTCACAGTCAGCAGCAACAGTTCGACAGTGAGGTATAGTGAAGGTGTCTATGACAGGAAAATGTCAGGATAGGTTGTCACAATCACTGAGTCTTATATCCTCAGATGTGACCAGTTAGGTCATCATCAATGAGAAAATTATCAAAATAAGACTTTCCTCTCCAGTCATTTAATGGAAAGTCAAAGTAATATTAAACTGAGCATATTGACCAGGATATGCAAATGTTTTGTTAAATTTTAAAAGGTTTAGTCTTCTTGTAACGATTTAAGAAGTTTTTATTAATTTATTTTAATCTGCGTTTTTAAATCATCAGCAACTATGGTAATGTTGCACTTGAGTGTTGTATCAACATGGTTTATATATACGGTAAACAAGACAGGTCTCAGGCCAGAGTCCTGAGGACCATTGACAACTATGGTAATGTTGCACTTGAGTGTTGTATCAACATGGTTTATATATACGGTAAACAAGACAGGTCTCAGGCCAGAGTCCTGAGGACCATTGACAACTATGGTAATGTTGCACTTGAGTGTTGTATCAACATGGTTTATATATACGGTAAACAAGACAGGTCTCAGGCCAGAGTCCTGAGGACCATTGACAACTATGGTAATGTTGCACTTGAGTGTTGTATCAACATGGTTTATATATACGGTAAACAAGACAGGTCTCAGGCCAGAGTCCTGAGGACCATTGACAACTATGGTAATGTTGCACTTGAGTGTTGTATCAACATGGTTTATATATACGGTAAACAAGACAGGTCTCAGGCCAGAGTCCTGAGGACCATTGACAACTATGGTAATGTTGCACTTGAGTGTTGTATCAACATGGTTTATATATACGGTAAACAAGACAGGTCTCAGGCCAGAGTCCTGAGGACCATTGACAACTATGGTAATGTTGCACTTGAGTGTTGTATCAACATGGTTTATATATACGGTAAACAAGACAGGTCTCAGGCCAGAGTCCTGAGGACCATTGACAACTATGGTAATGTTGCACTTGAGTGTTGTATCAACATGGTTTATATATACGGTAAACAAGACAGGTCTCAGGCCAGAGTCCTGAGGACCATTGACAACTATGGTAATGTTGCACTTGAGTGTTGTATCAACATGGTTTATATATACGGTAAACAAGACAGGTCTCAGGCCAGAGTCCTGAGGACCATTGACAACTATGGTAATGTTGCACTTGAGTGTTGTATCAACATGGTTTATATATACGGTAAACAAGACAGGTCTCAGACCAGAGTCCTGAGGACCATTGACAACTATGGTAATGTTGCACTTGAGTGTTGTATCAACATGGTTTATATATACGGTAAACAAGACAGGTCTCAGACCAGAGTCCTGAGGACCATTGACAACTATGGTAATGTTGCACTTGAGTGTTGTATCAACATGGTTTATATATACGGTAAACAAGACAGGTCTCAGGCCAGAGTCCTGAGGACCATTGACAACTATGGTAATGTTGCACTTGAGTGTTGTATCAACATGGTTTATATATACGGTAAACAAGACAGGTCTCAGGCCAGAGTCCTGAGGACCATTGACAACTATGGTAATGTTGCACTTGAGTGTTGTATCAACATGGTTTATATATACGGTAAACAAGACAGGTCTCAGGCCAGAGTCCTGAGGACCATTGACAACTATGGTAATGTTGCACTTGAGTGTTGTATCAACATGGTTTATATATACGGTAAACAAGACAGGTCTCAGACCAGAGTCCTGAGGACCATTGACAACTATGGTAATGTTGCACTTGAGTGTTGTATCAACATGGTTTATATATACGGTAAACAAGACAGGTCTCAGACCAGAGTCCTGAGGACCATTGACAACTATGGTAATGTTGCACTTGAGTGTTGTATCAACATGGTTTATATATACGGTAAACAAGACAGGTCTCAGGCCAGAGTCCTGAGGACCATTGACAACTATGGTAATGTTGCACTTGAGTGTTGTATCAACATGGTTTATATATACGGTAAACAAGACAGGTCTCAGGCCAGAGTCCTGAGGACCATTGACAACTATGGTAATGTTGCACTTGAGTGTTGTATCAACATGGTTTATATATACGGTAAACAAGACAGGTCTCAGACCAGAGTCCTGAGGACCATTGACAACTATGGTAATGTTGCACTTGAGTGTTGTATCAACATGGTTTATATATACGGTAAACAAGACAGGTCTCAGGCCAGAGTCCTGAGGACCATTGACAACTATGGTAATGTTGCACTTGAGTGTTGTATCAACATGGTTTATATATACGGTAAACAAGACAGGTCTCAGGCCAGAGTCCTGAGGACCATTGACAACTATGGTAATGTTGCACTTGAGTGTTGTATCAACATGGTTTATATATACGGTAAACAAGACAGGTCTCAGGCCAGAGTCCTGAGGACCATTGACAACTATGGTAATGTTGCACTTGAGTGTTGTATCAACATGGTTTATATATACGGTAAACAAGACAGGTCTCAGACCAGAGTCCTGAGGACCATTGACAACTATGGTAATGTTGCACTTGAGTGTTGTATCAACATGGTTTATATATACGGTAAACAAGACAGGTCTCAGACCAGAGTCCTGAGGACCATTGACAACTATGGTAATGTTGCACTTGAGTGTTGTATCAACATGGTTTATATATACGGTAAACAAGACAGGTCTCAGGCCAGAGTCCTGAGGACCATTGACAACTATGGTAATGTTGCACTTGAGTGTTGTATCAACATGGTTTATATATACGGTAAACAAGACAGGTCTCAGACCAGAGTCCTGAGGACCATTGACAACTATGGTAATGTTGCACTTGAGTGTTGTATCAACATGGTTTATATATACGGTAAACAAGACAGGTCTCAGGCCAGAGTCCTGAGGACCATTGACAACTATGGTAATGTTGCACTTGAGTGTTGTATCAACATGGTTTATATATACGGTAAACAAGACAGGTCTCAGGCCAGAGTCCTGAGGACCATTGACAACTATGGTAATGTTGCACTTGAGTGTTGTATCAACATGGTTTATATATACGGTAAACAAGACAGGTCTCAGACCAGAGTCCTGAGGACCATTGACAACGTTTACCACTCGGATTTGTCTTACTCTGTTTCTGTTGAAAAAGTCATATCATATACCACTAGCAAGTTAATACCTCCAAACAATAGGCCTCAGAGAATGAGTGAAAATAAAAGTGTTTAAATTGTTTAAACTAACAGGTTGCTTTATTTCAGATAATGCATGTATTTAATTTAAGTACTTTAAGTACTTGCAGCACTCTACTATAGAAAATATACAATAAGCTACTTAAAATTACGAAAAAGTGTACAATAGGCTACTTACTGTATTACAGGGAACGGACAGAGGCTATGTACAGTATCAGAGGAGGTGTACATATGGTAGTCTCTTTACTAAAGAAATTGTACATATAAGTGTACTGACGGATATTTGCTCTTTTAAACTACTTGAACAGTAAGTTGTTTACTGTATTAAAGTACTTGTAAAGGAGGTACTTACTGTAATAAAGTAAGCACACAGAAGGCTAGCTACTGTATTAGAGGAAGTATACAATAGGATACAGATAATATTAAAGTACATATACAGTAAGCTGCTTAATGCATTATAATAAGTTACAGTAGGAAACTTATTGTATTTAGTTGTACATTAAACAACTTACAATAACACAGGTGTATATATGCTCCTTCTTGATCTTGAGGATAATAAGGTTAAGACAGACTAAAAGTCAGCCAACAATTCTTAATGCCTAAAATACTAAAAATGTTACAAAAACAAAGATTTCTTAACAATAAACACCCAAAACTAATAATAGTAATCCAATAAACAATTAAAGAAAGTCAGATTGATAATAAATTGTAGAAAATGCTAATATATATATTACATACCAAAAGTTATTCATGCAATGTGTATTCCAAAACTCATTCATACCACCAAAATACTAAGACTCATTCATACCACCAGGATGTGTCCTTGTACATTATTGGTCTCGTGAGTCTGGTCTCAACAACCAGCTCCTCGTAGATGTGTCCTTGTACATTATTGGTCTCGTGAGGCAGGTCTCAACAACCAGGTCCTCGTAGATGTGTCCTTGTACATTATTGGTCTCGTGAGGCAGGTCTCAACAACCAGCTCCTCGTAGATGTGTCCTTGTACATTATTGGTCTCGTGAGGCTGGTCTCAACAACCAGCTCCTCGTAGATGTGTCCTTGTACATTATTGGTCTCGTGAGGCAGGTCTCAACAACCAGCTCCTCGTAGATGTGTCCTTGTACATTATTGGTCTCGTGAGGCTGGTCTCAACAACCAGCTCCTCGTAGATGTGTCCTTGTACATTATTGGTCTCGTGAGGCTGGTCTCAACAACCAGCTCCTCGTAGATGTGTCCTTGTACATTATTGGTCTCGTGAGACAGGTCTCAACAACCAGCTCCTCGTAGATGTGTCCTTGTACATTACTGGTCTCGTGAGGCTGGTCTCAACAACCAGCTCCTCGTAGATGTGTCCTTGTACATTACTGGTCTCGTGAGGCTGGTCTCAACAATCTACGATATATAAAGATTATTAAAATTGTTAAGCGACGCAGCGAGCTCTTGGAGGTACTTCGTGTTCTCCTCACTGTACGGGATCCCAATCGCAAGGACTTCACCAGTGACGCCCCTCCGGTGAAGTCCTCGCAGGAGTCTCTCCCCACCCACACCTGTAGATGAGAGGGAACACTGAAGCCCACACCTGGCTACTCTCCCCACCCACACATGTAGATGAGAAGGAACACTGAAGCCCACACCTGGCTACTCTCCCCACCCACACCTGTAGATGAGAGGGAACACTCAAGCATACACCTGGCTATTCTCCCCACCCACACCTGCAGATGAGAGGGAACACTGAAGCCCACACCTGACTACTCTTCACACCCACACCTGTAGATAAGAGGGAACACTGAAGCCCACACCTGGCTACTCTCCCACCCACACCTGTAGATGAGAGGGAACACTGAAGCCCACACCTGGCAACTCTCCCCACCCACACCTGTAGATGAGAGGAAACTCTGAAGCCCACACCTGGCTACTCTCCCCACCCACACCTGTAGATGAGAGGAAACTCTGAAGCCCACACCTGGCTACTCTCCCCACCCACACCTGTAGATGAGAGGGAACACTGAAGCCCACACCTGACTACTCTCCCCACCCACACCTGTAGATGAGAGGGAACACTGAAGCCCATACCTGGCTACTCTCCCCACCCACACCTGTAGATGAGAGGGAACACTGAAGCCCACACCTGACTACTCTCCCCATCCACACCTGAAGATGAGAGGGAACATTGAAGCCGACACCTGGCTACTCTCCCCACCCACACCTGCAGATGAAAAGGAACACTGTAGCCCACACCTGGCAACTCTCCCCACCCACACCTGTAGATGAAAGGGAAAACTGAAGGCCACACCTGGCAACTCTCCCCACCCACACCTGCAGATGAAAGGGAAACTGAAGCCCACACCTGGCAACTATCCCCACCCACACCTGCAGATGAAAGGGAAAACTGAAGCCAACACCTGGCAACTCCTCACACCCATCTCTTAAGGAGGAGGAGGGTAGTGATGCAGAGGAGGAGGGTAGTGGTGCAGAGGAGGAGGGTAGTGGTGCAGAGGAGGAGGAGGGTAGTGGTGCAGAGGAGGAGGGTAGTGGTGCAGAGGAGGAGGAGGGTAGTGGTGCAGAGAGGAGGAGGGTAGTGGTGCAGAGGAGGAGGGTAGTGGTGCAGAGGAGGAGGAGGGTAGTGGTGCAGAGGAGGAGGGGTAGAGGTGCAGAGGAGGAGGGTAGTGGTGCAGAGGAGGAGGAGGGTAGTGGTGCAGAGGAGGAGGGTAGTGGTGCAGAGGAAGAGGAGGGTAGAGGTGCAGAGGAGGAGGAGGGTAGTGGTGCAGAGGAGGAGGAGGGTAGTGGTGCAGAGGAGGAGGGTAGTGGTGCAGAGGAGGAGGAGGGTAGTGGTGCAGAGGAGGAGGAGGGTAGTGGTGCAGAGGAGGAGGGTAGTGGTGCAGAGGAGGAGGAGGGTAGTGGTGCAGAGGAGGAGGAGGGTAGTGGTGCAGAGGAGGAGGAGGGTAGTGGTGCAGAGGAGGAGGGTAGTGGTGCAGAGGAGGAGGAGGGTAGTGGTGCAGAGGAGGTGGAGGGTAGTGGTGCAGAGGAGGAGGGTAGTGGTGCAGAGGAGGAGGAGGGTAGTGGTGCAGAGGAGGAGGGTAGTGGTGCAGACGAAGAAGAGGGTAGTGGTGCAGAGGAGGAGGAGGGTAGTGGTGCAGAGGAGGAGGAGGGTAGTGGTGCAGAGGAGGAGGAGGAGGGTAGTGGTGCAGAGGAGGAGGGTAGTGGTGCAGAGGAGAGGAGGGTAGAGGTGCAGAGGAGGAGGAGGGTAGTGGTGCAGAGGAGGAGGAGGAGGGTAGTGGTGCAGAGGAGGAGGAGGGTAGTGGTGCAGAGGAGGAGGGAAGTGGTGCAGAGGAGGAGGGTAGTGGTGCAGAGGAGGAGGGTAGTGGTGCAGAGGAGGATGAGGGTAGTGGTGGCAGAGGAGGAGGGTAGTGGTGCAGAGGAGGAGGAGGGTAGTGGTGCAGAGGAGGAGGGTAGTGGTGCAGAGGAGGATGAGGGTAGTGGTGCAGAGGAGGAGGGTAGTGGTGCAGAGGAGGAGGGTAGTGGAGCAGAGGAGGAGGAGGAGGGTAGTGGTGCAGAGGAGGAGGAGGGTAGTGGTGCAGAGGAGGAGGGTAGTGGTGCAGAGGAGGAGGAGGGTAGTGGTGCAGAGGAGGAGGAGGGTAGTGGTGCAGAGGAGGAGGGTAGTGAGCAGAGGAGGAGGAGGAGGGTAGTGGTGCAGAGGTGAGGAGGGTAGTGGTGCAGAGGAGGAGTAGTGGAGGCAGAGGAGGAGGAGGGTAGTGGTGCAGAGGAGGAGGAGGGTAGTGGTGCAGAGGAGTAGGGTAGAGGTGCAGAGGAGAGGAGGGTAGTGGTGCAGAGGAGGAGGAGGTAGTGGTGCGAGGAGGAGGAGTTAGTGGTGCGGAGGAGGAGGGTAGTGGTGCAGAGGAGGAGGGTAGAGGTGCAGAGGAGGAGGAGGGTAGTGGTGCGGAGGAGGAGGAGGGTAGTGGTCAGAGGAGGAGGATGGTAGTGGTGCAGAGGAGTAGGAGGGTAGTGGTGCAGAGGAGGAGGGTAGTGGTAGAGGAGGAGGATGGTAGTGGTGCAGAGGAGGAGGGTAGTGGTGCAGAGGAGGAGGAGGGTAGTGGTGCAGAGGAGGAGGGTAGTGTGCAGAGGAGGAGGATGGTAGTGGTGCAGAGGAGGAGGGTAGTGGTGCAGAGGGGAGGGTAGTGGTGCAGAGGAGGAGGAGGGTAGTGGTGCAGAGGAGGAGGGTAGTGGTGCAGAGGAGGATGAGGGTAGTGGTGCAGAGGAGGAGGGTAGTGGTGCAGAGGAGGAGGGTAGTGGTGCAGAGGAGGAGGAGGGTAGTGGTGCAGAGGAGGAGGGTAGTGGTGCAGAGGAGGAGGAGGGTAGTGGTGCAGAGGTGGAGGAGGGTAGTGGTGCAGAGGAGGAGGGTAGTG
>WNGS01111204.1:70775-82232 GCA_020271785.1 Procambarus virginalis | reverse complement strand
GAGAGGAGGAGGGTAGTGGTGCAGAGGAGGAGGAGGTAGTGGTGCAGAGGAGGAGGAAGGTAGTGGTGCAGAGGAGGAGGAGGGTAGTGGCGCAGAGGATGAGGAGGGTAGTTGTGCAGAGGAGGAGGAGGGTAGTGGTGCAGAGGAGGAGGAAGGAAGTGGTGCAGAGGAGGAGGAGGGTAGTGGTGCAGAGGAGGAGGGTAGTGGTGCAGAGGAGGAGGGTAGTGGTGCAGAGGAGTAGGGTAGTGGTGCAGAGGAGGAGGGTAGTGGTGCAGAGGAGGAGGGTAGTGGTGCAGAGGAGTAGGGTAGTGGTGCAGAGGAGGAGGGTAGTGGTGCAGAGGAGGAGGGTAGTGGTGCAGAGGAGTAGGGTAGTGGTGAAGAGGAGGAGGGTAGTGGTGCAGAGGAGGAGGGTAGTGGTGCAGAGGAGGAGGGTAGTGGTGCAGAGGAGGAGGAGGGTAGTGGTGCAGAGGAGGAGGGTAGTGGTGCAGAGGAGGAGGGTAGTGGTGCAGAGGAGGAGGGTAGTGGTGCAGAGGAGGAGGGTAGTGGTGAAGAGGAGTAGGAGGGTAGTGGTGCAGAGGAGGAGGGTAGTGGTGCAGAGGAGGAGGGTAGTGGTGCAGAGGAAGAGGGTAGTGGTGCAGAGGAGGAGGGTAGTGGTGCAGAGGAGGAGGAGGGTAGTGGTGCAGAGGAGGAGGGTAGTGGTGCAGAGGAGGAGGAGGGTAGTGGTGCAGAGGAGGAGGGTAGTGGTGCAGAGGAGGAGGAGGGTAGTGGTGCAGAGGAGGAGGGTAGTGGTGCAGGGTAGGAGGAGGGTAGTGGTGCAGAGGAGGAGGGTAGTGGTGCGGAGTAGGAGGAGGGTAGTGGTGCAAAGGAGGAGGGTAGTGGTGCGGAGTAGGAGGAGGGTAGTGGTGCAAAGGAGGAGGTTAGTGGTGCAGGGTAGGAGGAGGGTAGTGGTGCAAAGGAGGAGGGTAGTGGTGCGGAGTAGGAGGAGGGTAGTGGTGCAGAGGAGGAGGGTAGTGGTGCAGAGGAGGAGGAGGGTAGTGGTGCCGAGGAGGAGGGTAGTGGTGCAGGGTAGGAGGAGGGTAGTGGTGCAAAGGAGGAGGGTAGTGGTGCAGAGGAGGAGGAGGGTAGTGGTGCAGAGGAGGAGGGTAGTGGTGCGGGGGAGGAGGAGGGAAGTGGTGTAGAGGAGGAGGAGGGTAGTGGTGCAGAGGAGGAGGAGGGTAGTGGTGCAAAGGAGGAGGGTAGTGGTGCAGAGGAGGAGGAGGGTAGTGGTGCAGAGGAGGAGGGTAGTGGTGCGGGGGAGGAGGAGGGAAGTGGTGTAGTATCAGAATGACATTCGTTCTGTAGCTTGTAAGAAAACTCCTCTCTACAAGAAGAAAAACATCTTAACCTCCAGACGAGGTGGAGCTATATTGGCAGCTCTGCTACCTTTGGCTGTATCATTAATTTCCTCCCTAATAAGGTAATTACGTAAATAAGTAACGAGAGGAAAAAAATGGTGAAGGAATATTGTCTGGTACCACGATTCATAGCTGAAAAATATTTATTTAATAAAAAACAAGAACACATCACCGCCTCTTAATGAGGAAGGGCTGTCCTCCCCCAGTGGAGAAAGTAAGTCCTTCTCTTTAAAAAACGAAAGCAATAGTGTTGGTGGTAGCTGTAACCACTCCAGCTGTGACTCTATCGATGGTGGTGGGGGAGTGGGGGGAGTGGACGCTCTCTCCTCTCACCTGACAACAAGAAGATGTGACCAACGTTGCCACACAAGCTCCTCCAGACGGGCAGGCTTACTCACACAACCATTAAATGACATTGGTCCTACCGCTGCCGCCGCCGCCGCGGGCCCGTCCTTTAAACAAAAAACGCGGCGCGGGCGCGCCCCTTTTTTTTTTTAAAAAAGAGAAGGGAACATTCCATTCTACCACCCGAAATGCGTGTAATAGTTGCTGGACACACTCCCCATAAAGCCATCATCACGAGTCAAAATCCAAGTCTGGATAACTTAATAAATGTGAATTTTAAAATNGCAGTTAATACCTCCAAACAATAGGCCTCAGAGAATGAGTGAAAATAAAAGTGTTTAACTTGTTTAAACTTACATTTTACTTTATTTCAGATAATGCATGTATTTACTTTAATACTTGTAGTACTTCACTATAGAAATTATTTTACAGTACTACTTACAGTATCAAAGGAGGTGTACATATTGTAGTTTCTTTAATAAAGAAATTGTACATTTAAGTGAGCAGTGGGACACTTACTGTATTAAACTAATTGAACACTAAGTTACATACTGTATTAAAGAACTTGTACAGTAAGCTACTTACTGTAATAAAGTAAGTGCCCAAAAGGCCAGCAACTGTATTAGAGCAAGTTTACAATAGGATACAGAAAATATATATACAGTAAGCTGCTTAATGTATTACAGTAAGTTGCAGTAGGGAACTTACTGCATTTAGTTGTACATTAAGCAACTTACAATAACACAGGTGTATATATGCTCCTTCTTGATCTTGAGGATAATAAGGTTAAGACAGACCAAAAGTCAGCCAAAAAATCTCAAGGCCTAAAATCCCTAAAATGTTACAATAACTAAGATCTCGAAACAAATAAAGACCCAAAACTAATATTATTGATCCAATAAACAATAGTAAAGAAAGTCATATTGATAATAAAGTATAGAAAACGCTAATATATCAATTACATACTAAAACATATTGATAAACTCAGGAGACAAATGCTTATCTATACCTTCCACTACAGACTGGTAGGCTGCTTATCTATACCTTCCACTACAGACTGGTAGGCTGCTTATCTATACCTTCCACTACAGACTGGTAGGCTGCTTATCTATACCTTCCACTACAGACTGGTAGGCTGCTTATCTATACCTTCCACTACAGACTGGTAGGCTGCTTATCTATACCTTCCACTACAGACTGGTAGGCTGCTTATCTGCACCTTCCACTACAGACTGGTAGGCTGCTTATCTATACCTTCCACTACAGACTGGTAGACTGCTTATCTATACCTTCCACTACAGACTGGTAGGCTGCTTATCTATACCTTCCACTACAGACTGGTAGGCTGCTTATCTATACCTTCCACTACAGACTGGTAGGCTGCTTATCTATACCTTCCACTACAGACTGGTAGGCTGCTTATCTATACCTTCCACTACAGACTGGTAGGCTGCTTATCTATACCTTCCACTACAGACTGGTAGGCTGCTTATCTATACCTTCCACTACAGACTGGTAGGCTGCTTATCTATACCTTCCACTACAGACTGGTAGGCTGCTTATCTATACCTTCCACTACAGAGTGGTAGGCTGCTTATCTATACCTTCCACTACAGACTGGTAGGCTGCTTATCTATACCTTCCACTACAGAGTGGTAGGCTGCTTATCTATACCTTCCACTACAGACTGGTAGGCTGCTTATCTATACCTTCCACTACAGACTGGTAGGCTGCTTATCTATACCTTCCACTACACATAAAGGGTATAACTGGCCGCCCTCTAACAGTGTTCAAGAGAGAACTTGATAAACACCTCCAAAGGATACCTGATCAACCAGGCTGTGATTCATATGTCAGGCGGCGAGCAGCTGCGTCCAACAGCCTGGTTGATCAGTCCAGCAACGAGGAGGCCTGGTCGAGGACCGGGCCGCGGGGACGCTAAGCCCAGAAACCAACTCTAGGTAACCTCGAGGAAGGTACCTCCAGCATGCTAAAATACATTCATACCTCTAACATACCAAAACTCATTCAAACAATGTATAATAAAACTCATTCATACTACCATTATACAAAAATTCATTCATATCACCAGCATACCAAAATTCATTCATATCACCAGCATACCAAAATTCATTCATATCACCAGCATACCAAAACTCATTCATACCTCCAGCATACCAAAACTCACTCATACCTCCAGCATACCAAAACTCACTCATACCTCCAGCATACCAAAACTCACTCATACCTCCAACATACCAAAACTCACTCATACCTCCAACATACCAAAGCTCACTCATACCTCCAGCATACCAAAACTCACTCATACCTCCAGCATACCAAAACTCACTCATACCTCCAGCATACCAAAACTCACTCATACCTCCAACATACCAAAACTCACTCATACCTCCAACATACCAAACTCACTCATACCTCCAACATACCAAAGCTCACTCATACCTCCAACATACCAAAGCTCACTCATACCTCCAGCATACCAAAGCTCATTAATACTACAGCATAAAACTCATTCATACAATGGCCACAAGAAATCCTTTAATCCAGCATCATACACATCATACACTGCCACTTGTAGTCTACCAGTTGGTGGTTCTGGGGACCATGACCCCTGGTCTCCGACCATGTCTCCTGGCTGCTGGTCTGGTCTCCGACCATGTCTCCTGGCTGCTGGTCTGGTCACCGACCATGTCTCCTGGCTGCTGGTCTGGTCACCGACCATGTCTCCTGGCTGCTGGTCTGGTCTCCGACCATGTCTCCTGGCTGCTGGTCTGGTCTCCGACCATGTCTCCTGGCTGCTGGTCTGGTCTCCGACCATGTCTCCTGGCTGCTGGTCTGGTCACCGACTATGTCTCCTGGCTGTTGGTCTGGTCTCCGACCATGTCTCCTGGCTGCTGGTCTGGTCTCCGACCATGTCTCCTGGCTGCTGGTCTGGTCACCGACCATGTCTCCTGGCTGCTGGTCTGGTCTCCGACCATGTCTCCTGGCTGCTGGTCTGGTCTCCGACCATGTCTCCTGGCTGCTGGTCTGGTCTCCGACCATGTCTCTTGGCTGCTGGTCTGGTCACCGACCATGTCTCCTGGCTGCTGGTCTGGTCACCGACCATGTCTCCTGGCTGCTGGTCTGGTCACCGACCATGTCTCCAGGCTGCTGGTCTGGTCACCGACCATGTCTCCTGGCTGCTGGTCTGGTCACCGACCATGTCTCCTAGCTGCTGGTCTGGTCATCTGGTCATGTTAGACGCGTCTGCTCACAGCCTAAAGTCACAGTCCGGTTGATCAAGTAACCTTTGGATATATTTATCATAAACCAACACACAAAAATTTATACAAACCACAAACATACACATGGTCTTGATGTATGTCATACTAAACCCAACTTGTGATAAAACTTTGATAAACCCGTCAGTGGTAAGAGTTCCAGCGAGGTCCTCGTATGTTGGAGGACATTGGTCTCAATGTTATGTACATCTGTAGATTACTGTACATTTACACATGTACATCTGTAGATTACTGTACATCTACACATGTACATTTGTAGATTACTGTACATCTACATTGGTCTCGTGAGGCAGGTCTCAACAACCAGCTCCTCGTAGATGTGTCCTTGTACATTATTGGTCTCGTGAGGCTGGTCTCAACAACCAGCTCCTCGTAGATGTGTCCTAGTACATTATTGGTCTCGTGAGGCTGGTCTCAACAACCAGCTCCTCGTAGATGTGTCCTAGTACATTATTGGTCTCGTGAGGCTGGTCTCAACAACCAGCTCCTCGTAGATGTGTCCTAGTACATTATTGGTCTCGTGAGGCTGGTCTCAACAACCAGCTCCTCGTAGATGTGTCCTAGTACATTATTGGTCTCGTGAGGCAGGTCTCAACAATCTACCATACATTATTAAAATTGTTAAGCGACGCACCGAGCTCTCGGAGGTACTTCTTGTTCTCCTGACTGTTCTCTTCACTGTCCTGGATCCTAATACAGAGATCATCACCAGTGACGCCCCTCCGGTGAAGTCCTCGCAGGAGTCTCTCCCACCCACACCTGTAGATGAGAGGGAACACTGAAGCCCACACATGGCTACTCTCCCACCCACACCTGTAGATGAGAGGGAACACTGAAGCCCACACCTGGCTACTCTCCCCACCCACACCTGTAGATGAGAGGGAACACTGAAGCCCACACCTGGCTACTCTCCCCACCCACACCTGTAGATGAGAGGGAACACTGAAGCCCACACCTGGCTACTCTCCCACCCACACCTGTAGATGAGAGGGAACACTGAAGCCCACACCTGGCTACTCTCCCCACCCACACCTGTAGATGAGAGGGAACACTGAAGCCCACACCTGGCTACTCTCCCCACCCACACCTGTAGATGAGAGGGAACACTGAAGCCCACACCTGGCTACTCTCCCCACCCACACCTGTAGATGAGAGGGAACACTGAAGCCCACACCTGGCTACTCTCCCCACCCACACCTGTAGATGAGAGGGAACACTGAAGCCCACACCTGACTACTCTCCCACCCACACCTGTAGATGAGAGGGAACACTGAAGCCCACACCTGGCTACTCTCCCCACCCACACCTGTAGATGAGAGGAAACACTGAAGCCCACACCTGGCTACTCTCCCCACCCACACCTGTAGATGAGAGGGAACACTGAAGCCCACACCTGGCTACTCTCCCCACCCACAGCTGTAGATGAGAGGGAACACTGAAGCCCACACCTGGCTACTCTCCCCACCCACACCTGTAGATGAGAGGGAACACTGAAGCCCACACCTGGCTACTCTCCCCACCCACACCTGTAGATGAGAGGGAACACTGAAGCCCACACCTGGCTACTCTCCCCACCCACACCTGTAGATGAGAGGGAACACTGAAGCCCACACCTGGCTACTCTCCCCTCCCACACCTGTAGATGAGAGGGAACACTGAAGCCCACACCTGGCTACTCTTCCCACCCACACCTGTAGATGAGAGGGAACACTGAAGCCCACACCTGGCTACTCTCCCCACCCACACCTGTAGATGAGGGGGAACACTGAAGCCCACACCTGGCTACTCTCCCAACCCACACCTGTAGATGAGAGGGAACACTGAAGTCCACACCTGGCTACTCTCCCCACCCACACCTGTAGATGAGAGGGAACACTGAAGCCCACACCTGGCTACTCCTCACACCCATCTCTTAAGGAGGAGGAGGAGGAGGGTAGTGGTGCAGAGGAGGAGGAGGGTAGTGGTGCAGAGGAGGAGGGCAGTGGTGTAGAGGAGGAGGAGGGAAGAGGTGCAGAGGAGGAGGGTAGTGGTGCAGAGGAGGAGGAGGGTAGTGGTGCAGAGGAGGAGGGCAGTGGTGTAGAGGAGGAGGAGGGAAGAGGTGCAGAGGAGGAGGGTAGTGGTGCAGAGGAGGAGGAGGGTAGTGGTGCAGAGGAGGAGGAGGGAAGAGGTGCAGAGGAGGAGGGTAGTGGTGCAGAGGAGGAGGAGGGTAGTGGTGCAGAGGAGGAGGAGGGAAGTGGTGTAGAGGAGGAGGAGGGAAGTGGTGCAGAGGAGGAGGGTAGTGGTGCAGAGGAGGAGTGTAGTGGTGCAGAGGAGGAGGAGGGAAGTGGTGCAGAGGAGGAGGAGGGAAGTGGTGCAGAGGAGGAGGAGGGTAGTGGTGCAGAGGAGGAGGAGGGAAGTGGTGCAGAGGAGGAGGAGGGAAGTGGTGCAGAGGAGGAGTGTAGTGGTGCAGAGGAGGAGGAGGGAAGTGGTGCAGAGGAGGAGGAGGGAAGTGGTGCAGAGGACAGGAGGGTAGTGGTGCAGAGGAGGAGGAGGGAAGTGGTGCAGAGGAGGAGGAGGGTAGTGGTGCAGAGGAGGAGGGTAGTGGTGCAGAGGAGGAGGAGGGTAGTGGTGCAGAGGAGGAGTGTAGTGGTGCAGAGGAGGAGGAGGGAAGTGGTGCAGAGGAGGAGGAGGGAAGTGGTGCAGAGGACAGGAGGGTAGTGGTGCAGAGGAGGAGGAGGGAAGTGGTGCAGAGGAGGAGGAGGGTAGTGGTGCAGAGGAGGAGGGTAGTGGTGCAGAGGAGGAGAAGGGAAGTGGTGCAGAGGAGGAGGGTAGTGGTGCAGAGGAGGAGTGTAGTGGTGCAGAGGAGGAGGAGGGAAGTGGTGCAGAGGAGGAGGAGGGTAGTGGTGTAGAGGAGGAGGGTAGTGGTGCAGAGGAGGAGGAGGGTAGTGGTGCAGAGGAGGAGGAGGGTAGTGGTGCAGAGGAGGAGGAGGGTAGTGGTGCAGAGGAGGAGGAGGGTAGTGGTGCAGAGGAGGAGGAGGGTAGTGGTGCAGAGGACATGAGGGTAGTGGTGCAGAGGAGGAGGAGGGTAGTGGTGCAGAGGAGGAGGAGGGTAGTGGTGCAGAGGAGGAGGAGGGTAGTGGTGCAGAGGAGGAGGAGGGTAGTGGTGCAGAGGACAGGAGGGTAGTGGTGCAGAGGAGGAGGAGGGTAGTGGTGCAGAGGAGGAGGAGGGTAGTGGTGCAGAGGAGGAGGAGGGTAGTGGTGCAGAGGAGGAGGAGGGTAGTGGTGCAGAGGACAGGAGGGTAGTGGTGCAGAGGAGGAGGAGGGTAGTGGTGCAGAGGAGGAGGAGGGTAGTGGTGCAGAGGAGGAGGAGGGTAGTGGTGCAGAGGAGGAGGAGGGTAGTGGTGCAGAGGAGGAGGAGGGTAGTGGTGCAGAGGACAGGAGGGTAGTGGTGCAGAGGAGGAGGAGGGTAGTGGTGCAGAGGAGGAGGAGGGTAGTGGTGCAGAGGAGGAGGAGGGTAGTGGTGCAGAGGACATGAGGGTAGTGGTGCAGAGGAGGAGGAGGGTAGTGGTGCAGAGGAAGGAGGGTAGTGGTGCAGAGGAGGAGGGTAGTGGTGCAGAGGAGGGAGGGTAGTGGTGCAGAGGAGGAGGGTAGTGGTGCAGAGGAGGAGGAGGGTAGTGGTGCAGAGGAGGAGGAGGGTAGTGGTGCAGAGGAGGAGGGTAGTGGTGCAGAGGAGGAGGAGGGTAGTGGTGCAGAGGAGGAGGAGGGTAGTGGTGCAGAGGAGGAGGGTAGTGGTGCAGAGGAGGAGGGTAGTGGTGCAGAGGAGGAGGGTAGTGGTGCAGAGGAGGAGGAGGGTAGTGGTGCAGAGGAGGAGGAGGGTAGTGGGCAGAGGAGGAGGGTAGTGGTGCAGAGGAGGAGGAGGGTAGTGGTAAGAGGAGGAGGAGGGTAGTGGTGCAGAGGAGGAGGAGGGTAGTGGTGCAGAGGAGGAGGAGGGTAGTGGTGCAGAGGACAGGAGGGTAGTGGTGCAGAGGAGGAGGGTAGTGGTGCAGAGGAGGAGGGTAGTGGTGCAGAGGAGGAGGGTAGTGGTGCAGAGGAGGAGGAGGGTAGTGGTGCAGAGGAGGAGGAGGGTAGTGGTGCAGAGGAGGAGGAGAGGGGTAGTGGTGCAGAGGAGGAGGGGGTAGTGGTGCAGAGGAGGAGGAGGGTAGTGGTGCAGAGGAGAGGAGGGTAGTGGTGCAGAGGAGGGAGGGTAGTGGTGCAGAGGAGGAGGAGGGTAGTGGTGCAGAGGAGGAGGAGGGTAGTGGTGCAGAGGAGGAGGGTAGTGGTGCAGAGGAGGAGGAGTAGTGGTGCAGAGGAGGAGGAGGGTAGTGGTGCAGAGGAGAGGAGGGTAGTGGTGCAGAGGAGGAGGAGGGGTAGTGGTGCAGAGGAGGAGGAGGGTAGTGGTGCAGAGGAGGAGGGTAGTGGTGCAGAGGAGGAGGAGGGTAGTGGTGCAGAGGAGGAGGAGGGTAGTGGTGCAGAGGAGGAGGGTAGTGGTGCAGAGGAGGAGGGTAGTGGTGCAGAGGAGGAGGGGTAGTGGTGCAGAGGGAGGAGGGTAGTGGTGCAGAGGAGGAGGAGGGTAGTGGTGCAGAGGAGGAGGAGGGTAGTGGTGCAGAGGAGAGGAGGGTAGTGGTGCAGAGGAGGAGGGTAGTGGTGCAGAGGAGGAGGAGGGTAGTGGTGCAGAGGAGGAGGAGGGTAGTGGTGCAGAGGAGGAGGAGGGTAGTGGTGCAGAGGAGGAGGAGGAGGGTAGTGGTGCAGAGGAGGAGGAGGGTAGTGGTGCAGAGGAGGAGGAGGGTAGTGGTGCAGAGGAGGAGGAGGGTAGTGGTGCAGAGGAGGAGGAGGGTAGTGGTGCAGAGGAGGAGGAGGGTAGTGGTGCAGAGGAGGAGGAGGGTAGTGGTGCAGAGGAGGAGGGGGTAGTGGTGCAGAGGAGGAGGGGTAGTGGTGCAGAGGAGGAGGAGGGTAGTGGTGCAGAGGAGGAGGGTAGTGGTGCAGAGGAGGAGGAGGGTAGTGGTGCAGAGGAGGAGGAGGGTAGTGGTGCAGAGGAGGAGGAGGGTAGTGGTGCAGAGGAGGAGGAGGGTAGTGGTGCAGAGGAGGAGGAGGGTAGTGGTGCAGAGGAGGAGGAGGGTAGTGGTGCAGAGGAGGAGGAGGGTAGTGGTGCAGAGGAGGAGGAGGGTAGTGGTGCAGAGGAGGAGGGTAGTGGTGCAGAGGAGGAGGAGGGTAGTGGTGCAGAGGAGGAGGAGGGTAGTGGTGCAGAGGAGGAGGGTAGTGGTGCAGAGGAGGAGGAGGGTAGTGGTGCAGAGGAGGAGGAGGGTAGTGGTGCAGAGGAGGAGGAGGGTAGTGGTGCAGAGGAGGAGGGTAGTGGTGCAGAGGAGGAGGAGGGTAGTGGTGCAGAGGAGGAGGAGGGTAGTGGTGCAGAGGAGGAGGAGGGTAGTGGTGCAGAGGAGGAGGAGGGTAGTGGTGCAGAGGAGGAGGAGGGTAGTGGTGCAGAGGAGGAGGAGGGTAGTGGTGCAGAGGAGGAGGAGGGTAGTGGTGCAGAGGAGGAGGAGGGTAGTGGTGCAGAGGACAGGAGGGTAGTGGTGCAGAGGAGGAGGAGGGTAGTGGTGCAGAGGAGGAGGAGGGTAGTGGTGCAGAGGAGGAGGAGGGTAGTGGTGCAGAGGACAGGAGGGTAGTGGTGCAGAGGAGGAGGAGGGTAGTGGTGCAGAGGAGGAGGAGGGTAGTGGTGCAGAGGAGGAGGGTAGTGGTGCAGAGGAGGAGGGTAGTGGTGCAGAGGAGGAGGGTAGTGGTGCAGAGGAGGAGGAGGGTAGTGGTGCAGAGGAGGAGGGTAGTGGTGCAGAGGAGGAGGGTAGTGGTGCAGAGGAGGAGGAGGGTAGTGGTGCAGAGGAGGAGGAGGGTAGTGGTGCAGAGGAGGAGGAGGGTAGTGGTGCAGAGGAGGAGGGTAGTGGTGCAGAGGAGGAGGGTAGTGGTGCAGAGGAGGAGGGTAGTGGTGCAGAGGAGGAGGGTAGTGGTGCAGAGGAGGAGGAGGGTAGTGGTGCAGAGGAGGAGGAGGGTAGTGGTGAGGAGGAGGAGGGTAGTGGTGCAGAGGAGGAGGAGGGTAGTGGTGCAGAGGAGGAGGAGGTAGTGGTGCAGAGGAGGAGGAGGGTAGTGGTGCAGAGGAGGAGGAGGGTAGTGGTGCAGAGGAGGAGGAGGGGGGGTAGTGGTGCAGGAGAGGAGGAGGGTAGTGGTGCAGAGGAGGAGGGTAGTGGTGCAGAGAGAGGAGGGTAGTGGTGCAGAGGAGGAGGAGGGTAGTGGTGCAGAGGAGGAGGAGGGTAGTGGTGCAGAGGAGGAGGAGGGTAGTGGTGCAGAGGAGGAGGAGGGTAGTGGTGCAGAGGAGAGGAGGGTAGTGGTGCAGAGGAGGAGGAGGGTAGTGG
>WNGS01111204.1:42119-54311 GCA_020271785.1 Procambarus virginalis | reverse complement strand
CTGTGCTCCTGGCACTGTTGATGCTCTCCTGGCACTTGTGGCTGGTCTCCTGGCAACTTGTTGCTGTGCTCCTGGCACTTGTTGCTGTGCTCCTGGCACTTGTTGATGCTCTCCTGGCACTTGTTGCTGTGTCCTGGCACTTGTTGATGCTCTCCTGGCACTTGTTGATGCTCTCCTGGCACTTGTTGATGCTCTCCTGGCACTTGTTGCTGTGCTCCTGGCACTTGTTGATGCTCTCCTGGCACTTGTTGCTGTGCTCCTGGCACTTGTTGATGCTCTCCTGGCACTGTTGATGCGCTCCTGGCACTTGTGATGCACTCCTGGCACTTGTTGATGCTCTCTGGCACTTGTGATGCTCTCCTGGCACTTGTTGATGCTCTCCTGGCACTTGTGCTGTGCTCCTGGCACTTGTTGATGCTCTCCTGGCACTTGTTGATGCTCTCCTGGCACTTGTTGCTGTGCTCTGGCACTTGTTGATGCTCTCCTGGCACTTGTTGCTGTGCTCCTGGCACTTGTTGATGCTCTCCTGGCACTTGTTGCTGTTCTCCTGGCACTTGTTGGTGCGCTCCTGGCACTTGTTGATGCTCTCCTGGCACTTGTTGATGTTCTCCTGGCACTTGTTGGTGCGCTCCTGGCACTTGTTGATGCTCTCCTGGCACTTGTTGATGCTCTCCTGGCACTTGTTGATGCTCTCTGGCACTTGTTGATGCTCTCCTGGCACTTGTTGCTGCTCTCCTGGCACTTGTTGATGCGCTCCTGGCACTTGTTGGTGTGCTCCTGGCACTTGTTGGCTGCTCTCCTGGCACTTGTTGGTGTGCTCCTGGCACTTGTTGCTGTGCTCCTGGCACTTGTTGCTGTGCTCCTGGCACTTGTTGGTGTGCTCCTGGCACTGTGCTGCTCTCCTGGCACTTGTTGCTGTGCTCCTGGCACTTGTTGCTGCTCTCCTGGCACTTGTTGCTGGTCTCCTGGCACTTGTTGCTGGTCTGGCACTTGTTGATGCACTCCTGGCACTTGTTGATGCTCTCCTGGCACTTGTTGATGTGCTCCTGGCACTTGTTGATGCTCTCCTGGCACTTGTTGATGCTCTCCTGGCACTTGTTGCTGTGCTCCTGGCACTTGTTGATGCTCTCCTGGCACTTGTTGATGCTCTCCTGGCACTTGTTGCTGGTCTCCTGGCACTTGTTGATGCTCTCCTGGCACTTGTTGATGCTCTCCTGGCACTTGTTGATGCTCTCCTGGCACTTGTTGCTGTGCTCCTGGCACTTGTTGCTGTGCTCCTGGCACTTGTTGGTGCTCTCCTGGCACTTGTTGATGCTCTCCTGGCACTTGTTGCTGGTCTCCTGGCACTTGTTGATGCTCTCCTGGCACTTGTTGATGCGCTCCTGGCACTTGTTGATGCTCTCCTGGCACTTGTTGATGCTCTCCTGGCACTTGTTGCTGGTCTCCTGGCACTTGTTGATGCACTCCTGGCACTTGTTGATGCTCTCCTGGCACTTGTTGATGCTCTCCGGCACTTGTTGATGCTCTCCTGGCACTTGTTGCTGGTCTCCTGGCACTTGTTGATGCGCTCCTGGCACTTGTTGGTGTGCTCCTGGCACTTGTTGATGCTCTCCTGGCACTTGTTGATGCTCTCCTGGCACTTGTTGATGCTCTCCTGGCACTTGTTGATGCGCTCTGGCACTTGTTGATGCTCTCCTGGCACTTGTTGATGTTCTCCTGGCACTTGTTGGTGCGCTCCTGGCACTTGTTGATGCTCTCCTGGCACTTGTTGATGCTCTCCTGGCACTTGTTGATGCTCTCCTGGCACTTGTTGCTGCTCTCCTGGCACTTGTTGATGCGCTCCTGGCACTTGTTGGTGTGCTCCTGGCACTTGTTGCTGCTCTCCTGGCACTTGTTGGTGTGCTCCTGGCACTTGTTGCTGCTCTCCTGGCACTTGTTGCTGTGCTCCTGGCACTTGTTGCTGTGCTCCTGGCACTTGTTGGTGTGCTCCTGGCACTTGTTGTGCTCTCCTGGCACTTGTTGCTGTGCTCCTGGCACTGTTGGTGTGCTCCTGGCACTTGTTGCTGGCTCTGGCACTTGTTGGTGTGCTCCTGGCACTTGTTGCTGTGCTCCTGGCACTTGTTGGTGTGCTCCTGGCACTTGTTGCTGCTCTCCTGGCACTTGTTGCTGTGCTCCTGGCACTTGTTGGTGTGCTCCTGGCACTTGTTGCTGTGCTCCTGGCACTTGTTGGTGTGCTCCTGGCACTTGTTGCTGGGCTCCTGGCACTTGTTGGTGTGCTCCTGGCACTTGTTGCTGTGCTCCTGGCACTTGTTGATGCTCTCCTGGCACTTGTTGCTGTGCTCCTGGCACTTGTTGGTGTGCTCCTGGCACTTGTTGCTGTGCTCCTGGCACTTGTTGATGCTCTCCTGGCACTTGTGGGGTGCTCCTGGCACTTGTTGCTGGGCTCCTGGCACTTGTTGGTGTGCTCCTGGCACTTGTTGCTGTGCTCCTGGCACTTGTTGATGCTCTCCTGGCACTTGTTGCTGTGCTCCTGGCACTTGTTGATGCTCTCCTGGCACTTGTTGATGCTCTCCTGGCACTTGTTGATGCTCTCCTGGCACTTGTTGATGTTCTACTGGCACTTGTTGATGCTCTCCTGGCACTTGTTGATGTTCTCCTGGCACTTGTTGATGCTCTCTTGGCACTTGTTGGTGCGCTCCTGGCACTTGTTGTTGTACTCCTGGCACTTGTTGATGTTCTCCTGGCACTTGTTGATGCTCTCCTGGCACTTGTTGATGCTCTCCTGGCACTTGTTGATGTTCTCCTGGCACTTGTTGGTGTGCTCCTGGCACTTGTTGATGTTCTCCTGGCACTTGTTGGTGCGCTCCTGGCACTTGTTGATGTTCTCCTGGCACTTGTTGATGTTCTCCTGGCACTTGTTGATGCTCTCCTGGCACTTGTTGATGTTCTCCTGGCACTTGTTGATGCTCTCCTGGCACTTGTTGATGTTCTCCTGGCACTTGTTGGTGCGCTCCTGGCACTTGTTGATGTTCTCCTGGCACTTGTTGTTGTACTCCTGGCACTTGTTGATGCTCTCCTGGCACTTGTTGCTACATCCTTGGCTCACCTTGTTTGGTGTGATAAGAGTTGATATCACACCAAACCTGTCTCCTGAAGCCCACGTAAAAAGGATTACATCTCCACCGTACGCGAGGCTGGCTAACATCAGAGGAATGTTGCTGAACAGCCTTCAGGAACCTGTGTAAGGAATCATGCAGAACCCTGTATACCACATATGTAAGACCAATCCTGGAGTATGCGGCCCCAGCATGGAGCCGTACCTGTCAAGCACAAGACGAAGCATGAAAAGTTCAGAGGTATGGTAAAAGGCTAGTCCCAGAACTAAGAGGCATGAGTTACGAGGAAGGCTGTGGGAAATTCATCTCACGACACTGGAAGACAGAAGAATAAGGGAAGACATGATCACTACCTACAAAATTCTCAGGAAAATTGACAGGGTAGATAAGGATAAAGTGTTTAACACAGGTGGTACGCGAATAGGGGACACAGGTGGAAACTGAGTACCCACATGAGCCACAGGGACGTTAGAAAGAACTTTTTCAGTGTCAGAGTAGTTAACGGATGGAATGCATTAGGCAGTGATGTGGTGGAGGCTGATCCATACACAGTTTCAAGTGTAGATAGATAGAGCCCAGTAGGCTCAGGAACTTGTACATCAGTTAATTGACTGTTAAGAGGCGGGATCAAAGAGCCAGAGCTCAACCCCCGCAAGCACAAATAGGTGAGTACACACACACAGACACACACAGACACACACACACACACACCACACACACACCCAGACACCACACACACCACACACACCACACACACACACACACCCCCACACACAGACACCCACACACACACACACACAGGACCCACACACACACACACCACACACACCCACACCCCCACCACACACACACACACACACACACACAGGACACCCACACACACACACACAGCACACACACACCACACACACACACACACACACACACACACACACACACACAGACACACACACACAGACACACACAGACACACACACAGACACACACACACAGACACACACAGCCACACACCCCAGGAGGAGGAGGCGGGTAGTGGTGCAGAGGAAGTAGTGGTGCAGAGGAGGAGGGTAGAGGTGAGAGGAGGAGGAGGGTAGTGGTGCAGAGGAGGAGGAGGGTAGTGGTGCAGAGGAAGAGGAGGGTAGTGGTGCAGAGGAGGAGGAGTGTAGTGGTGCAGAGGACAGGAGAGTAGTGGTGCAGAGGAGGAGGAGGGTAGTGGTGCAGAGGAATAGGAGGGTAGTGGTGCAGAGGAGGTGGAGGGTAGTGGTGCAGAGGAGGAGGAGGGTAGTGGTGCAGAGGAAGAGGAGGGTAGTGGTGCAGAGGAGGAGGAGGGAAGTGGTGCAGAGGAAGAGGAGGGTAGTGGTGCAGAGGAGGAGGAGGGAAGTGGTGCAGAGGAGGAGGGTAGTGGGCAGAGGAGAGGAGGTAGTGGTGCAGAGGAGGAGGAGGGAAGTGGTGCAGAGGAGGAGGAGGGTAGTGGTGCAGAGGAAGGGAGGTAGTGGTGCAGAGGAGGAGGAGGGAAGGGTGCCAGAGGAGGAGGAGGATAGTGGTGCAGAGGGGAGGAGGGTAGTGGTGCAGAGGACAGGAGCGTACGGTTGCAGAGGAGGAGGAGGGTAGTGGTGCAGAGGACAGGAGGGTAGTGGTGCAGAGGAGGAGGAGGGTAGTGTGCAGAGGACAGGGGGGTAGTGGTGCAGAGGACAGGAGGGTAGTGTGAAGAGGAGGAGGAGCATAGTGGTGCAGAGGAGGAGGGTAGTGGTNCGATCAAACCTTCGCGAGAATTTCAAGGAACCCAGTTTTGGCTACCGCTCGGGAATGATCGGTTGGAATGGCGAAAAACAAGAGGTAGAAACAGTTTGAAAAGACAGCCTTATTCACATCTTAATTCTATGATTAGTAGATTGTGCATTGTGTATTTGTGAGGTGTGTGTGTGGGAGGTTGTTGTACAGGCAGGGAGAGAATGAGGAGGATGGGAGGGGATGAGTTTATTTGGACATCATTCTGCTGTAAGCGTCTGTAGAGCTGGGTTGGTTACAGTTCAATTGCCAAGGCCTCAACGGCGCGACTTGGCGACGAGAGAACTTGTAGCTGACTGAGAGCAAGTCTGGCTGCTGAGCGGCCGGCCGGCTGTGATTGGCTGGCTGGCGCACCATCCTGAGAGAGGTGGGCGGGGCCAAGGCGCGGACGTCCTGTAGATGGCGGGAGCTCCTGGGCTTTATGCCGTGTGTGTTTATGCCTTTATGCTCTAAGTGTGGCTCCCATACGAGGAATAGTTGAGAGTTTACAGGGATAACAACACTGCAAACCAGACATGACACGGCTGAACTCATCGAAACTTAAAATGTTGGAGAATTTGTTGATCGTTCTGTCCTCGTCGAAGCCACTTGAGAGATAGTGGCCCTCAGGCAAATTCAGGTAAATATGAACACGTTGGACTGGACGGTGTGAGAATAGCTTGAGCTGTTTCAACTCTCTGTGTGTAATTTATATCACAATAAATTTATTTTAATTTCAAAACAAGAAATACATTTTGAAATAACTTGATTTCAATATTAAAACATTAGTAGCCAAATATAAACTGATGTGACAGAGAACTGTAGTAAGGTCAGGTTCAGTCTCGTGTCCTGTATACAGAACTGTTGTGTAGTGTAGAATACTTATCTCTGAAAGTATTACATGTAATACAGAGCCCAGGGGAATCTTCCATGACGTTCCTTTCTCTCTCGTAATTATATAATTTCATCCCAAAATTCATAAACCGTTTTTCTTTTAAGGCAATCAGAAATCCTTTTATTGTATAATATTTGTTTTGTCTTAAACCCTGTTGATAATATGATGGTTAGAGCACTAGTTCTTGGTCTGGTCTGGGACAGGCAGCCATCTCTGGGACACCCAGCATCTTGCCACAGGGTATCCCAGCCATCTCTGGGACACCCAGCATCTTGCCTCAGGGTATCCCAGCCATCTCTGGGACACCCAGCATCTTGCCACAGAGTATCCCATCCATCTCTGGGACACCCAGCATCTTGCCACAGAGTATCCCAGCCATCTCTGGGACACCCAGCATCTTGCCACAGAGTATCCCAGCCATCTGTGGGACACCCAGCATCTGGCCACAGAGTATCCCAGCCATCTCTGGGACACCCAGCATCTGGCCACAGAGTATCCCAGCCATCTCTGGGACACCCAGCATCTTGCCACAGAGTATCCCAGCCATCTCTGGGACACCCAGCATCTTGCCACAGAGTATCCCAGCCATCTCTAGGACACTTAGCATCTTGCCTCAGGGTATCCCAGCCATCTCTGGGACACCCAGCATCTTGCCACAGAGTATCCCAGCCATCTCTGGGACACCCAGCATCTTGCCACAGGGTATCCCAGCCATCTCTGGGACACCCAGCATCTTGCCACAGAGTATCCCAGCCATCTCTGGGACACCCAGCATCTTGCCACAGAGTATCCCAGTGATAGATATAATTTGGAATTCCTTAACGTGACAATTCCCACCAAGCATATTTGTTTTTTAGATGGATTCTCTCTCCCCTTCCTTAACTAGCAGTGATATGACAGATGGATAAAAGAGTAATTGAAACTGTTTTGATAGATATTACACTGAAGATTAGCGTTAACAGTTGAAATAATTGATATATGAATATTATCAAGTTTTCTGTTAAACAGACACTCAAAGCTTATCCAAATCACCAATACTGGCTTTCTCCCAGCTTAAATGTTTTAAGGTTGGGTACTGTTGTGACTGTCAGCAGTAACAGTTCGACAGTGAGGTATAGTGAAGGTGTCTATGACAGGAAAATGTCCGGATAGGTTGTCACAATCACTGAGCCTTATACCCTCAGATGTGACCAGTTAGGTCATCATCAATGAGAAAATTATGAAAATGAGACTTTCCTCTCCAGTCATTTAAAGGAAAGCCAAAGTAATATTAAACTGAGCATATTGACCAGGATATGCAAATCTTTTGTTAAACTTAAAAAGGTTTAGTCCTCTTCTAACGATTTTAGAAGTTTTTATTAATTTATTTTAATCTACATTTTCATATCATTGGCAACTATGGTAATGTTGCACTTGAGTGTTGTATCAACATGGTTTATATATACGGTAAACAAGACAGGTCCCAGGCCAGAGTCCTGAGGACCATTGACAACTATGGTAATGTTGCACTTGAGTGTTGTATCAACATGGTTTATATATACGGTAAACAAGACAGGTCTCAGACCAGAGTCCTGAGGACCATTGACAACTATGGTAATGTTGCACTTGAGTGTTGTATCAACATGGTTTATATATACGGTAAACAAGACAGGTCTCAGGCCAGAGTCCTGAGGACCATTGACAACTATGGTAATGTTGCACTTGAGTGTTGTATCAACATGGTTTATATATACGGTAAACAAGACAGGTCTCAGACCAGAGTCCTGAGGACCATTGACAACGTTTACCACTCGGATTTGTCTTACTCTGTTTCTGTTGAAAAAGTCATATCATATACCACTAGCAAGTTAATACCTCCAAACAATAGGCCTCAGAGAATGAGTGAAAATAAAAGTGTTTAACTTGTTTAAACTTACATTTTAATTTATTTCAGATAATGCATGTATTTACTTTAATACTTGTAGTACTTGCTGTACTCTACTATAGAAAATATACAATAAGCTACTTAAAATTAAGAAAAAGTGTACAATAGGTTACTTACTGTATTACAGGGAACGGACAGAGGCTATGTACAGTATCAAAGGAGGTACACATATGGTAGTCTCTTTACTAAAGAAATTGTACATATAAGTGTACTGACGGATATTTGCTGTATTAAACTACTTGAACAGTAAGTTGCTTACTGTATTAAAGTACTTGTAAATAAAGGTACTTACTTTAATAAAGTAAGCGCACAGAAGGCTAGCTACTGTATTAGAGGAAGTATACGATAGGATACAGATAATGTTAAAGTACATATACAGTAAGCTGCTTAATGCATTATAGTAAGTTACAGTAGGAAACTTATTGTATTTAGTTGTACATTAAACAACTTACAATAACAAAAGTGTATATTTGCTTCTGCTTGATCTTGAGGATAATAAGGTTAAGACAAACTAAAAGTCAGACAACAATTCTTAATGCCTAAAATACTAAAAATGTTACAAAAGCAAAGATTTCTTAACAAATAAACACCCAAAACTAATAATAGTAATCCAATATACAATTAGATCCAATATACAAGTCAGATTGATAATAAATTGTAGAAAATACTAATATATAAATTACATACCAAAAGTTATTCATATTCATTCATACCACCAAAATACTAAGACTCATTCATACCTCCAGGATATCAAAACTTAGTCATACCTTCAGCATACAATAAAACCTCCATACCGGCAGCATGCGTGTGATAAAACTTTGAAAAAAACAAAATAAACAAATAAGACAAGCCTCCAGTGGTAACAGTTCAAGCGAGGTACTCCTAGATGTGTCCTTGTACATTATTGGTCTCGTGAGGCTGGTCTCAACAACCAGCTCCTCGTAGATGTGTCCTTGTACATTATTGGTCTCGTGAGGCAGGTCTCAACAACCAGCTCCTCGTAGATGTGTCCTTGTACATTATTGGTCTCGTGAGGCACGTCTCAACAACCAGCTCCTCGTAGATGTGTCCTTGTACATTATTGGTCTCGTGAGGCTGGTCTCAACAACCAGCTCCTCGTAGATGTGTCCTTGTCCATTATTGGTCTCGTGAGGCTGGTCTCAACAACCAGCTCCTCGTAGATGTGTCCTTGTACATTATTGGTCTCGCGAGGCTGGTCTCAACAACCAGCTCCTCGTAGATGTGTCCTTGTACACTATTGGTCTCGTGAGGCAGGTCTCAACAACCAGCTCCTCGTAGATGTGTCCTTGTACATTATTGGTCTCGTGAGGCAGGTCTCAACAACCAGCTCCTCGTAGATGTGTCCTTGTACATTATTGGTCTCGTGAGGCTGGTCTCAACAATCTACAATATATAAACATTATTAAAATTGTTAAGCGACGCACCGAGCTCTTGGAGGTATTTCTGTTCTCCTCACTGTCCGGATCGTAATCGCAAGGTCACGGCCAGTGACGCCACTTCGGTGAAGTCCTCGCAGGAGTTCTCCCCTCCCACACCTGTAGATGAGAGGGAACATTGAAGCCCACACCTGGCTACTCTCCACACTCACACCAGTAGATGAGAAGGGACATTGAAGCCCACACCTGGCTACTCTCCCCACCCACACCAGTAGATGAGAGGGAACATTGAAGCCCACACCTGGCTACTCTCCCCACCCACACCAGTAGATGAGAGGGAACATTGAAGCCCACACCTGGCTACTCTCCCCACCCACACCAGTAGATGAGAGGGAACATTGAAGCCCACACCTGGCTACTCTCCTCACCCACACCAGTAGATGAGAAGGGACATTGAAGCCCACACCTGGCTACTCTCCCCACCCACACCAGTAGATGAGAAGGGACATTGAAGCCCACACCTGGCTACTCTCCCAACCCACACCTGTAGATAAGACAGAACATTGAAGCCCACACCTGGCTACTCTCCCCACCCACACCTGTAGATGAAAGGGAACACTGAAGCCCACACCTGGTTACTGCTCACACCGATCTATTAAAGGGGAGGAGGAGGGTAGTGGTGCAGAGGAGGAGGGTAGTGGTGCAGAGGAGGAGGGTAGTGGTGCAGACGAGGAGGAGGGTAGTGGTGCAGAGGAGGAGGGTTGTGGTGCAGAGGAGGAGGAGGGAAGTGGTGCAGAGGAGGAAGAGGGTAGTGGTGCAGAGGAGGAGGAGGAGGGTAGTGGTGCAGAGGAGGAGGGTAGTGGTGCAGAGGAGGAGGAGGGTAGTGGTGCAGACGAGGAGGAGGGTAGTGGTGCAGAGGAGGAGGGAAGTGGTGCAGAGGAGGAAGAGGGTAGTGGTGCAGAGGAGGAGGGATGTGGTGCAGAGGAGGAGGAGGGTAGTGGTGCAGAGGAGGAGGAGGGTAGTGGTGCAGAGGAGGAGGAGGGTAGTGGTGCAAAGGAGGAGGAGGGTAGTGGTGCAGAGGAGGAGGAGGGTAGTGGTGCAGAGGAGGAGGAGGGTAGTGATGCAGAGGAGGAGGGTTGTGGTGCAGAGGAGGAGGAGGGTAGTGGTGCAGAGGAGGAGGAGGGTAGTGGTGCAGAGGAAGAAGAGGGTAGTGGTGCAGAGGAGGAGGAGGGTAGTGATGCAGAGGAGGAGGAGGGTAGTGGTGAAGAGGAGGAGGAGGGTAGTGGTGCAGAGGAGGTGGAGGGTAGTGATGCAGAGGAGGAGGGTAGTGATGCAGAGGAGGAGGGTGGTGGTGCAGAGGAGGAGAGTATGTTGCAGAGGAGGAGGGTAGTGGTGCAGAGGAGGAGGGTAGTGGTGCAGAGGAGGAGGAGGAGGATAGTGGTGCAGAGGAGGATGAGGGTAGTAGTGCAGAGGAGGGTAGTTGTGCAGAGGAGGAGGAGGGTAGTGGTGCAGAGGAGGAGGAGGAGGAGGGTAGTGGTGCAGAGGAGGAGGAGGGCAGTGGTGCAGAGAAGGATGAGGGTTGTGATGAAGAGGAGGAGGGTTGTGGTGCAGAGGAGGAGGAGGAGGGAAGTGGTGCAGAGGAGGAAGAGGGTAGTGGTGCAGAGGAGGAGGGATGTGGTGCAGAGGAGGAGGAGGGTAGTGGTGCAGAGGAGGAGGAGGGTAGTTGTGCAGAGGAGGAGGAGGAGGGAAGTGGTGCAGAGGAGGAAGAGGGTAGTGGTGCAGAGGAGGAGGGATGTGGTGCAGAGGAGGAGGAGGGTAGTGGTGCAGAGGAGGAGGAGGGTAGTGTGCAGAGGAGGAGTTGGGTAGTGGTGCAGAGGAAGAGGAGGATAGTGGTGCAGAGGAGGGTAGTTGTGCAGAGGAAGAGGAGGATAGTGGTGCAGAGGAGGGTAGTTGTGCAGAGGAAGAGGAGGATAGTGGTGCAGAGGAGGAGGGTTGTGGTGCAGAGGATGAGGAAGGTAGTGATGCGAGAGGAGGACGGTAGTGGTGCAGAGGAGGAGGAGGGTATGATGCAGAGGAGGAGGGTTGTGGTGCAGAGGAGGAGGAGGGTAGTGGTGCAGAGGAGGAGGAGGGTAGTGGTGCAGAGGAGGAGGAGGGTAGTGATGAAGAGGAGGAGGGTTGTGGTGCAGAGGAGGAGGGTAGTGGTGCAGAGAAGGAGAAGGGTAGTGATGCAGAGGAGGAGGAGGGGGTAGTGGTGCAGAAGAGGAGGAGGGTAGTGATGCAGAGGAGGAGGGTTGTGGTGCAGAGGAGGAGGTAGTGGGCTGAGGAGGAGGAGGGTAGTGATGCAGAGGAGGAGGAGGGTAGTGATGAAGAGGAGGAGGGTTGTGGTGCAGAGGAGGAGGGTAGTGGGTGCAGAGAAGGAGAAGGGTAGTGATGCAGAGGAGGAGGAGGAGGGTAGTGGTGCAGAAGAGGAGGAGGGTAGTGGTGCAGAGGAGGAGGAGGGTAGTGGTGCAGAGGAGAATGAGGGTAGTGGTGCAGAGAAAGAGGGTAGTGGTGCTGAGGAGGAGGAGGGTAGTGGTGCGAGGAGGAGGAGGGTAATGGTGCAGAGGAGGGTGAGGGTAGTGATGCAGAGGAAGAGGAGGGTAGTGGTGCAGAGTAGGAGGAGGGTAATGGTGCAGAAGAGGAGGGTTGTGATGCAGAGGAGGAAGAGGGTAGTGGTGCAGAGGAGGATGAGGGTAGTGATGCAGAGGAAGAGGAGGGTAGTGGTGCAGAGTAGGAGGAGGGTATGGTGCAGAAGAGGAGGGTTGTGATGCAGAGGAGGAGGAGGAGGGTAGTGGTGCTGAGGAGGAGGAGGGTAGTGGTGCAGAGTAGGGGGAGGGTAGTGTCGAAGAGGAGGAGGAGGGCAGTGGTGCTGAGGAGGAGGAGGGTAGTGGTGCAGAGGAAGAGGAGGTAGTGGTGCAGAGGAGGAGGAGGGTAGTGTGCAGAGGAGAATGAGGGTAGTGAGCAGAGGAGGAGGAGGAGGGTAGTGGTGCAGAGGAGGAGGGTAGTGGTGCAGAGGAGGAGGGTAGTGGTGCTGAGGAGGAGGAGGGTAGTGGT
>WNGS01111204.1:15006-30258 GCA_020271785.1 Procambarus virginalis | reverse complement strand
GGAGGGTAGTGGTGCAGAGGAGGAGGGTAGTGGTGCAGAGGAAGAGTAGGGTAGTGGTGCAGAGGAGGAGGAGGGAAGTGGTGCAGAGGAAGAGGAGGGTAGTGGTGCAGAGGAGGAGTAGGGTAGTGGTGCAGAGGAGGAGGAGGGTAGTGGTGCAGAGGAAGAGGAGGGTAGTGGTGCAGAGGAGGAGGAGGGTAGTGGTGCAGAGGAGGAGGGTAGTGGTGCAGAGGAGGAGGAGGGTAGTGGTGCAGAGGAGGAGTAGGGTAGTGGTGCAGAGGAGGAGGAGGGTAGTGGTGCAGAGGAGGAGGAGGGTAGTGGTGCAGAGAGGAGTAGGGTAGTGGTGCAGAGAAGGAGGGTAGTGGTGCAGAGGAGGAGGAGGGTAGTGGTGCAGAGGTGGAGGAGGGTAGTGGTGCAGAGGAGGAGTAGGGTAGTGGTGCAGAGGTGGAGGAGGATAGTGGTGCAGAGGAGGAGGAGGGTAGTGGTGCAGAGGAGGAGGAGGGTAGTGGTGCAGAGGAAGAGGATGGTAGTGGTGCAGAGGAGGACGAGAGTAGTGGTGTAGAGGAGGAGGGTAGTGGTGCAGAGGAGGAGGAGGGTAGTGGTGCAGAGGAGGAGTAGGGTAGTGGTGCAGAGGTGGAGGAGGGTAGTGGTGCAGAGGAGGAGTAGGGTAGTGGTGCAGAGGTGGAGGAGGATAGTGGTGCAGAGGAGGAGGAGGGTAGTGGTGCAGAGGAGGAGGAGGGTAGTGGTGCAGAGGAGGAGGGTAGTGGTGCAGAGGAGGAGTAGGGTAGTGGTGCAGAGGAGGAGGAGGGTAGTGGTGCAGAGGAGGAGTAGGGTAGTGGTGCAGAGGTGGAGGAGGATAGTGGTGCAGAGGAGGAGGAGGGTAGTGGTGCAGAGGAGGAGGAGGGTAGTGGTGCAGAGGAAGAGGATGGTAGTGGTGCAGAGGAGGACGAGAGTAGTGGTGTAGAGGAGGAGGGTAGTGGTGTAGAGGAGGAGGGTAGTGGTGCAGAGAAGGAGGAGGGTAGTGGTGTAGAGGAGGAGGGTAGTGGTGCAGAGAAGGAGGATGGTAGTGGTGCAGAAGAAGAGGTGGTGCGTAGTGATGCAGAGGAGGAGGACGGTAGTGATGCAGAGGAGGAGGAGGGTAGTGGTGTAGAGGAGGAGGTGGGTAGTGGTGTAGAGGAGGAGGGTAGTGGTGCAGAAGAAGAGGTGGTGGGTAGTGATGCAGAGGAGGAGGGTAGTGATGCAGAGGAGGAGGAGGGTAGTGATGCAGAGGAAGAGGAGGGTAGTGATGCAAAGGAGGAGGAGGGTAGTGGTGCAGAGGAGGAGGAGGGTAGTGGTGCAGAGGAAGAGGATGGTAGTGGTGCAGAGGAGGACGAGAGTAGTGGTGTAGAGGAGGAGGGTAGTGGTGTAGAGGAGGAGGGTAGTGGTGCAGAGAAGGAGGAGGGTAGTGGTGCAGAGGAGGAGGGTAGTGATACAGAGGAGGAGGAGGGTAGTGATGCAAAGGAGGAGGAGGGTAGTGGTGCAGAGGAGGAGGAGGGTAGTGGTGCAGAGGAGGAGGGTAGTGATACAGAGGAGGAGGAGGGTAGTGATGCAGAGGAGGAGGGTAGTGATACAGAGGAGGAGGAGGGTAGTGATGCAGAGGAGGAGGGTAGTGATGCAGAGGAGGAGGAGGGTAGTGATGCAAAGGAGGAGGAGGGTAGTGGTGCAGAGGAGGAGGAGGGTAGTGGTGCAGAGGAGGAGGAGGGTGTTGGTGCAGAGGAGGAGGAGGAGGGTAGTGTTGCGGAGGAGGAGGGTAGTGGTGTAGAGGAGGAGGGCGGTAGTGGTGCAGAGGAGGAGGGTAGTGGTGCAGGGGAGGAGGGTAGTGGTGCAGAGGAGGAGGAGGGTAGTGGTGCATAGGAGGAGGGTAGTGGTGTAAAGGAGGAGGAGGGTAGTGGTGCAGAGGAGGAGGGTAGTGGTGCAGAAGAGGAGGAGGAGAGTAGTGGTGCAGAGGAGGAGGGTTGTGGTGCAGAGGAGGAGGAGGGTAGTGGTACAGAGGAGGAGGAGGGTAGTGATGCAGAGGAGGAGGAGGAGGGTAGTGATGCAGAGAAGGACGAGGGTTGTGTTGCAGAGGAAGAGGAGGGTAGTGGTGCAGAGGAGAAGTGTAGTGGTGTAGAGGAGGATGAGGGTAGTGGTGCAGCGGAGGAGGGTAGTGGTGCAGAGTGGGAGGGTTGCGGTGCTGAGGAGGAGGAGGGTAGTGGTGCAGAGGAAAAGGGAAGAGGTGCTGAGGAGGAGGGTAGTGATGCAAAGGAGGAGGAGAGTAGTGGTGCAGAGGAGAAGGAGGGTAGAGGTGCAGAGGAGGAGGGTAGTGGTGCAGAGGAAGAAGAGGGTAGTGGTGCAGAGGAGGAGGAGGGTAGTGGTGCAGATGAGGATGAGAGTAGTGGTGCAGAGGAGAAAGAAGGTAGAGGTGCAGAGGAGGAGGAGGGTAGTTTTGCAGAGGAGGAGGAGGGTAGTGGTGCAGATGAGGAGGAGAGTAGTGGTGCAGAGGAGAAGGAGGGCAGAGGTGCAGAGGAGGAGGAGGGTAGTGGTGCAGAGGAGGTGGAGAGTAGTGGTGCAGATGAGGAAAGAGTAGTGATGCAGAGGAGGAGGGTAGTGGCGCAGAGGAGGAGGAGGGTAGTGGTGCAGAGGAGGAGGAGGGTAGTGGTGCAGAGGAGGAGGAGGGTAGTTATGCAGAGGAGGAGGAGGGTAATGATGCAGAGGAGGAGGGAAGTGGTGCAGAGGAAGAGGAGGATACTGGTGCAGAGGAGGACGAGGGTAGTGGTGCAGAGGAGGAGGAGGGTAGTGGTGCAGAGAATGAGGAGAGCAGTGGTGCAGAAGAGGAGGTGGAGGGTTGTGGTGCAGAGGAGGAGAGTAGTGGTGCAGTAGAATAGGTGGAGAGTAGTGGTGCAGAGGAGAAGGGTAGTGGTGAAGAGGAGGAGAGTAGTGGTGCGGAGGAGGAGGAGGGTAGTGATGCAGAGAAGGGGGGTTGTGGTGCAGAGGAGGAGGGTAGTGGTGCAGAGGAGGAGGAGGGTAGTGGTGCAGAGGAGAAGGAGGGTAGTGGTGCAGAGGAGAAGGAGGGTAGTGGTGCAGAGGAGGAGGAGGGTAGTGGTGCAGAGGTGGAGGAGGGTAGTGGTGCAGAGGAGAAGGAGGGTAGTGGTGCAGAGGTGGAGGAGGGTAGTGGAGCAGAGCCAGATACCATAAACCACCACAACCTCAACCACCATTAACATTAACCACCACTACCACTAATCACAACCATCAGCCACCACAATTACCAACCACAGCAATCAACCACCACCACCACCAACCACAACTTTTAACCACCACTAGAACCAACCACTACCACCAACAATAAACATCACCCACCACTGCCACCAACCACAACCTACCACCACAGCCACCAACCACAACCCAGCAACAATTCCACCACCACTACCATGGATTCTCCATTAAGTGAAAGTAATGAATAAAATATTTTTAACCTACCTTTTATTATGCTTCAGTTTTATTTCTAGTATATGTAGAAATATATTTTTAATATATTTCTACATTTTTTATATATATTCCATCAATCAGGAAAACGATTTTTATGCAACATTTAAGGTTGCCACAAGGTCTCAAAATTGTTTAGCCAAAGTCGTGCAGTAAGTTGTGGCAACTTATTTACAACTACACAATAACGTAGCTAATACGTGAAAACAAACGTTGTCACAGCTTTCAAACACCTTCCAGGTACGTTGTGGCAACCTAAAATTGTTTACTGGGCCCCACCTGCAGATGAGAGGGAATACTGAAGCTCACACCTGGCTACTCTCCCCACCCACACCTGCAGAAGAAGCCCCACACCAGCATATTCTCCTCGTCCAAACCTGCATATCAGAGTAAATACTGAATTCTACAGCTGGGACCACTGCCAGCGCCCACTTGCAGATGTGACGGAACAGTAAAACCAACACCTGTCTCCTTCACACCTGACTACTTTCCCCACCCACACCTGCAGATGAGAGGGAAAACTGAAGCATACACCTGGTAACTCTCCACCCCCCACACCTGCACATGAGAGGGAACACTGATGCCCACACCTGCTACTCTCCCTCCCCACACCTGCTACTCTCCCTCCCCACACCTGCAGATGGGAAGGAACACGGAAGCCCACACCTGGCTACTCTCCCGACCCACACCTGTAGATGAGAGGGAACACTAAAGCCCAAACCTGGCTACTCTCCCGACCCACACCGGTAGATGAGAGGGAACACGGAAGCCCACACCTGGCTACTCTCCCGACCCACACCTGCAGATGGGAAGGAACACGGAAGCCCACACCTGGCTACTCTCCCGACCCACACTTGCACATGAGAGGGAACACTAAAGCCCACACCTGGCTACTCTCCCGACCCACACCTGTCTATGTCACACACTCATGCCAAAGAAAACTTATATCAAGTAAATCTAGCTTGTATTAAGCAAGACAATGTTGGGCTAATATTGATCAGTGTATCTTATAAGCAGTTAAGCTTGCTTAATGAATATTCTTGGTCGCTAAACGGTGCTCAAAGTTACTCAAGAAGCCTTATAAGTTCTCTAATTCATGACTTTTAATGTAAAAATATTTTTGAAACCACTGGAAGCATTGTGAATTAAACAACTGAGTTACAGATATTCACGTGTTAAAATGTCGTCAATACGTACTGGTGAGACGCGTGTCTAGGAAGTCCAGGAGACTATACCGTCCTCTTGAGGGAGGACACAGCTGAGCCGCCAGGTGGCAGCACCAGTCTATGGCGGGGTCGTCATCAGTGAGGTCCCCCCTGATGTTCAGGCGGAGCCTCCTTCCCTGGTACAGCAGAGTGTCCAGGGTGTCCGGGTCCACGTAGACCGTGGCGTCCAGGGTGTCCGGGTCCACGTGGCCCGTGGCGTCCAGGGTGTCCGGGTCCACGTAGCCCGTGGCGTCCAGGGTGTCCGGGTCCACGTAGCCCGTGGCGTTTAGGGTGTCCGGGTCCACGTAGCCCGTGTCGTCCAGGGTGTCCGGGTCCACGTAGCCCGTGGCGTCCAGGGTGTCCGGGTCCACGTGGCCCGTGGCGTCCAGGGTGTCCGGGTCCCCGTAGCCCGGGGCGTACAGGGTGTCCGGGTCCACGTAGCCCGTGGCGTCCAGGGTGTCTGGGTCCACGTGGCCCGTGGCGTCCAGGGTGTCCGGATCCACATAGCCCGTGGCGTCCAGGGTGTCCGGGTCCACGTAGCCCGTGGCGTCCAGGGTGTCCGGGTCCCCGTAGCCCGGGGCGTCCAGGTCAATGCCTGAAGACATACACTGAGATACAGTCACTGTCGTTACTGGTATGTTCTAAGATATAACAAGAAGACATACTGAGCCATCCACTCACCTTACTGCTGGGTTTATTACCTGATGACAAGTCCGTATTTTGGACAGTATTAATAGCATCTAAACTATGTATTAATAGCTTTTAAAAGCCACGGTCAAGGTCATCTGTATCAATGGTCAAGGTCACAGTCAAGGTTATCTATCAATTGTCAAGGTCATCTGCATCAATGGTCAAGGTCATCTGTATCATGGTCAAGGTCATCTGTATCATGGTCAAGGTCACAGTCTTGGTCATCTTTATCAATGGTCAAGGTCTCATTAGAAGGTCATATAAACTAAGTCAAGGTCACAGTGAAAGGTCATCTGGACCAAGTATCAAGGTCACAGGGATAGATGGGTCACCTGAATTAAGGATCAAAGTTACGGTAGGTCTAATTGACCAAGGGATCAAGGTCACAGTGAAAGGTCATCTTACACAGGAATTAGGTCACAGTGAAAGGTCATCCTGAACAGGAATTAGGTCACAGTAAAAGGTCATCTTGAACAGGAATTAGGTCACAGTGAAAGGTCATCCTGAACAGGAATTAGGTCACAGTGAAAGGTCATCTTGAACAGAAATTAGGTCACAGTGAAAGGTCATCTTGAACAGAAATTAGGTCACAGTGAAAGGTCATCTTGAACAGGAATTAGGTCACAGTGAAAGGTCATCTTGAACAGGAATTAGGTCACAGTGAAAGGTCATCTTGAACAGGAATTAGGTCACAGTGAAAGGTCATCTTGAACAGGAATTAGGTCACAGTGAAAGGTCATCTTGAACAGGAATTAGGTCACAGTGAAAGGTCATCTTGAACAGGAATTAGGTCACAGTAAAAGGTCATCCTGAACAGGAATTAGGTCACAGTGAAAGGTCATCTTGAACAGGAATTAGGTCACAGTGAAAGGAGATCTGTACCACGAGTCAAAGTCAAAGTGGTAAGTCATCTGAACCAAAAGTTTGGCGCCGCTAAATACTTCATGAAATTATTTATGCACAAGAATATATACAGCAGCGGAATGTTTCGAAAATTTATTGTTCATGAAGTAGTCGCCCTTAATAAGACTATATTTGTAATCAAAGTAGAAGGTTTGTCACCCTTAGGGTGACTATATTTGTAAACAATATAAGGTGTTTGTCACCCTTAAGGTGACTATATTTGTAAACAATATAAGATGTTTGTCACCCTTAAGGTGACTATATTTGTAAACAATATAAGGTGTTTGTCGCTCTTAAGGTGACTATATTTGTAAACAATATCAGGTGTTTGTCGTCCATAAGATGAATATATTTGTAAACAATATAAGGAATCTTTCGTCCATAAGGTTGTAAACATATATGTAAACAATGTAAATCTGAATTACTATATTAAACATGACGAATGAAGCCCTTTGCGTAATTTTGATATTAATAAATAACCCTAAAAATTATGGTGGAAAATATGAATATTTACCAAGAGTCTGCAGGTGAGGAAGGTGAGGCAGGTGACGGATGAGGACGGACAGTTGGTGTGGTGTGAGGCGCAGGCGGAGGTCCTCGAGGGTGTGAGGCAGGAGGGTATGGCTGCCTCAGACAAGCCACCATAAACCCCTCTAAGGTACACTTACTGCCGGGGGCTGTCAGCCTCTCCAAACATTGTTTTGATATATCACTACTCTCGTTGCTGTATAAACTATACTGAAGTTCTAAGTATATGGTTACCTTCATTTTTGCCAGCACTGACAGTTTAGACAGACGCTGCTTTAGTTGGGATGGATCGTATATGATTAGGCAAATGTTCTCAGGTGTCACCTTCTTAAGAACAAGCGGCAGGACAACCCACGAGTCAACACTCCATATTCTCCACTCTTGTTCTGTACGCAGCTTCTCACACACGGCTTGGATGACGTGCTCACTCCCGCGGGACTCTGCTACATGCTTCAACAGCTCGTCATCATGTGTAACCATCTCGCACAGATCAATTATGTGAGTAATGAACCTGTGCTCTACTCCCCGGGCACACAGCACCCCGGTAGTGCTGAGTAAAATGTTCTCCCATCTGGGGCGCTCCCTAAACTCATGAAGCACGTCGTCAATATCAAACTTTGACCCTCTCAGGTGATCTCCCAAGGAGCGTTTTCCCTCACGTACAACATCCACCAAGAGGTCAATGATTATAGACCTTTCCCCTGACACACGGTGTGATGCTGGATCACCTCGGTCTTGCTCAGCCCTCAACAAGAGAGCGACCAGCCTCCTGCTGGCACAATACTCCTGGTACCTGGCGTGAAAATAGCCAAACACCCACACCACATTGAGGCCCCGACGGTAGCTGGTTCTTGTGAAATAGTTGGACAAGACCTCCTCCTGCGGCAGTCCCAGAGTGTCACACTTCTCCCTAATCTCCGCTTCCGTCTCCGGCCAAAGGTCGTACTCCCGCCTCAGGATCCCTCTTAAACTAATCTCTTCTAAGAACCTCAAAAACTTTTTCACATTTTCGTCACATTTTCCTTTGGGTTCGGTCACGTGTTTGTCTGTGAGTCTGGACACCAGTTTGTTGGTTATGAAGTCATGAATCTTCTCGTAGACTTGAGTGTTTGTGGTGAGGTTGTTAAATTCTTCTGGAGCCTCGACACACAGCAGCGCCAACAAGGTCAAGGTGAGTGGAGTGTTTAGGTACTCACCCAGGAACTGACTCATCTGCTCCAGCCGCTGGGTAAACCTCCCTGTGATGACACTCCGTTGGCACTCTTCCTCCACCAGCACCTTGGTGGTTCTCTCTGCGAACTCCACGCGACGTTCTGGAGTGATGCCCAAGACGAGGATGTTACAGCGAGGTCTGGTGTGTGGGACGAGCTGTGACAGTTGTTGGTCCCACCCCGGCCGTGTGGTTATCACCAACCTCACATCCTTGCCAGGCAGGTGCAACAGCTCCTTCACCAGCCTTCCTGAATGGTCGTTGACCTCGTCGTAGCCGTCAATCAGGACTAATATATTTAAGCTCAAGATTATCTCCTTAAACAGCTGGAAGTCAGCACCAGAATCACGAAGTGTTTGAGGCAGTAACTGGCGGAGGAGATCATCGAAGGTATTAAGATGTGTGTCCCTGCACTGTACATAGAAAACGAGGTCCACAGTGCCCAGGTGACGTATGGCATCAGGGTCCTCTACCCACTTCTCGAGGATGAGCTTGAGTAAAGTTGTCTTGCCCATACCACCTTCCCCCGTCAGGAGGACACACTGAGGGACTCTTCCGTCCTCTCGTCTCATACTCAAGATGTCTTCATAGTTTATATCCTGACCCTTGGCAGCGTGGGAGGGTCTTGCCCCTATGACGGGATCTTCAAGGAGTCGCAGTCGTGTAAAAGCAAGACTTGGGTTGTAGTTAATGTTGAGGAGGAGCCAGGGTGCGGGAACAATCTGGTACAGCAGTTTATACCCGTCAGTTAGCTCCTGCTTGCTCATCTGCTTAACTTCTTCTGTGATGTGGCTTTTGAACATCTTAATCTCCTGGCGGAGCTGTGGCAAGTACGCCACATCTGAAGGATCCAGCGGCTCTCTGACCTTCGCTAGCAGACCACCAATGTACTTGGTGACATCTCTGGTCACGTGGTCCACATCCTGGCTGTTTGTCCCACACCGGACGCCGGCCTCAGCCAGCATCTTGGCCAATAAGTCACTGAGCTCCGTCAGTGTTGACGTAAGATCTTGCTCTGACATTCTCACATTATAATGGGCCAACGTGTTTCGGTGTTGCTTCAGCTTGTAAATGAGGTGTTCAAGTGATGGTCCCTGAGGCCCTGGAGTGGTCCACGTGGGGTCATTCATCTCAGCCAGACCACACACACGTTGCAGGAGTTTATACAACAGGGTGATGTCAAAAGTTGCCGCGTCAGAGGAAGCTTCGAGTTTATCCCTCTGGTGAACATCGAAGACACGCCTGTACTGAGCATTGGTGTACCCCGAGTCCTGAGTGAGGTAAGTCACTACTGGGAAGGTGCCCCGGTACGACCACATAAACACACTTGCTAGCGCGTCTCGTCCTGCCTTAGTCACAGCCAGTCCATACCGCAGTCTGTTCACATCTTCCGGTTGGATAACAGGACTCGAAGCCGCCATATTGGGCCGTATGATTCTCACCTCACACAACTGTTGTCAAGTTTCACACAAGCAGTAAATGTCCCACGCTGGTTTTGTTATTATATTATGTTTAAAAACATAACATTGTTTCTCGCTATCGGAGACGGGCAGCTTGTTAGGCTTGTGTAGGCCTTCCTAAGCCAACGACAGACCTTCCTCAGGATGCATCCCTCAACAGTTGACTAATTTCCAGGTTAATGTTTACTGCTAGGTGAACAGAGGTATCAGGAGGCTGAGCATCTCACACTGCCAGGGAATCAAACTCGGATCTAATTGGTGATGATCCGACTGCTCTAACCAGAATAATAACTTAATTGACCCAAAATATAAGTGATTCTCCAATAAACCAAATTTTACAAAATGTGTTCATATGTTAATGCAATATTCGGTTCCAGATTTATTTGTTATTATCAATTTGTTCTTTAACTAGTTAATTTCTTCTGTCTTTATACTCTTCTGATTTCTGTCATCTGGAAGAACAATTTAACGTTATTAAAACAAGATGTTAGTGTTAAACATTGTGTCAGAAATACATTTTTGAGATCACTAAAACAAATAAAATTCCAAAGTCTGCCTCCTGCATTTTGTTATATTTTATAACATAAAACTTGTCAATATTTTGACATAACTCGTGTGATCATTGTGGTGTTGGCTTCTGGTTTAGGTAGAGTAATGGTGCTCATTTTCTCACACAGAAATATACGGTGTAGCATTTAGTAATGTTATTCTCTGCCTTTATCTTGCTCTTGTAAGGACCTATTTAGATTATGCAGTTCAGTTTGGTCAACACACAATATATGGACATAATTTAACTTGAACCCGTAAAGAGAAAATGACAAAGTTGATCTCTGGAATTAGAAATCTCCCTTATTAAGAGAGATTAAGGAAGCTATGTTTACACATTCTTCGAAAAGTATAGATGACATGATTGATGTTGTTAAAAGGATGAAAAGTTATATCAAATGTAATAATAATAAATTGTTAACTATATCAACACAAAAGAGAACAAGAAATTATATATCTGTGTCAATAGAACTTAATGTCTTTCTATGTGAGGTTGAAGACCAGACCCAGGAAGCTAGCCTCACCAAATTTATAAAAGTAATTCCTGCTGGGTATGTGTCCAACATGGCACATACCCAGCAGGTATGTGCCTGCTGGGTATGTGTTACACACATACTCGCATGTAATTAGAGAGTACAACTTTGCATAGTGTCAAAGCTACCCCCTACGACGAACTTTGCTATACCATATTAATTGGGCTTTGAATTATTTATTTATTTTCTTGCAAGGGTTCCCATCTGAGCTTCCATGTAGATCGCCCTCTCCCCCTCAGCTCTCTAGTGGACAATATTCACAGTACAATGTTAACAACTTACATGGAATTTACTACAAGTAAACTTCCGTCCCCTGAGCGTCTCTCATAGGAGCAATAATGGCGGGCCGCATAGAAGCTCATAAAAGGGACACCTAAAGGCGAACAGAGGAGCCTTCTAGAGGCGCATAAAGAGGCACATAAAGAGGCCGCCTAGAGGCACATAAGGCCCCTAGAGGCGCATAAAGAGGCGACCTAGAGGCACATAAAANGCAGAGGAGGAGGAGGGTAGTGGTGCAGAGGAGGAGGAGGAGGAGGGTAGTGGTGCAGAGGTGGAGGAGGGTAGTGGTGCAGAGGAGAAGGAGGGTAGTGGTGCAGAGGAGGAGGAGGGTAGTGGTGCAGAGGAGGAGGGTAGTGGTGCAGAGGAGAAGGAGGGTAGTGGTGCAGAGGAGGAGGAGGGTAGTGGTGCAGAGGAGGAGGAGGGTAGTGGTGCAGAGGAGGAGGGTAGTGGTGCAGAGGAGAAGGAGGTAGTGGTGCAGAGGAGGAGGAGGGTTGTGGTGCAGAGGAGGAGGAGGAGGGTAGTGGTGTAGAGTAGGAGGGTAGTGGTGCAAAGGAGGAGAGTAGTGGTGCAGAGTAGGAGGGTAGTGGTGCAGAGGAGGAGGAGGAGGGTAGTGGTGTAGAGTAGGAGGGTAGTGGTGCAGAGGAGGAGGAGGGTAGTGGTGTAGAGTAGGAGGGTAGTGGTGCAAAGGAGGAGGGTAGTGGTGCAGAGTAGGAGGGTAGTGGTGCAGAGGAGGAGGGTAGTGGTGCAGAGGAGGAGGGTAGTGGTGCATAGGAGGAGGAGGAGGGTAGTGGTGTAGAGTAGGAGGGTAGTGGTGCAAAGGAGGAGGTAGTGGTGCAGAGTAGGAGGGTAGTGGTGCAGAGGAGGAGGAGGAGGAGGGTAGTGGTGTAGAGTAGGAGGGTAGTGGTGCAAAGGAGGAGGGTAGTGGTGCAGAGTAGGAGGGTAGTGGTGCAGAGGAGGAGGGTAGTGGTGCAGAGGAGGAGGGTAGTGGTGCATAGGAGGAGGGTAGTGGTGCAGAGTAGGAGGGTAGTGGTGCAAAGGAGGAGGGTAGTGGTGCAAAGGAGGAGGTAGTGGTGCAAAGGAGGAGGGTAGTGGTGCAAAGGAGGAGGGTAGTGGTGCAAAGGAGGAGGGTAGTGGTGCAAAGGAGGAGGGTAGTGGTGCAGAGTAGGAGGGTAGTGGTGCAGAGGAGGAGGGTAGTGGTGCAGAGTAGGAGGGTAGTGGTGCAAAGGAAGAGGGTAGTGGTTTAGAGTAGGAGGGTAGTGGTGCAGAGTAGGAGGGTAGTGGTGCATAGGAGGAGGGTAGTGGTGCATAGGAGGAGGGTAGTGGTGCAGAGTAGGAGGGTAGTGGTGCAAAGGAGGAGGGTAGTGGTGCAGAGTAGGAGGGTAGTGGTGCAAAGGAGGAGGGTAGTGGTGCAAAGGAGGAGGGTAGTGGTGCAGAGTAGGAGGGTAGTGGTGCATAGGAGGAGGGTAGTGGTGCAGAGTAGGAGGGTAGTGGTGCAGAGTAGGAGGGTAGTGGTGCAAAGGAGGAGGGTAGTGGTGCAAAGGAGGAGGGTAGTGGTGCAAAGGAGGAGGGTAGTGGTGCAGAGTAGGAGGGTAGTGGTGCAGAGGAGGAGGGTAGTGGTGCAGAGGAGGAGGGTTGTGGTGCAGAGGAGGAGGAGGAGGGTAGTGGTGTAGAGTAGGAGGGTAGTGGTGCAGAGGAGGAGGAGGGTAGTGGTGCAGAGGAGGAGGAGGGTAGTGGTGCAGAGGAGCAGGGTAGTGGTGCAGAGTAGGAGGGTAGTGGTGCAGAGGAGGAGGAGGGTAGTGGTGCAGAGGAGGAGGGTAGTGGTGCAGAGGAGCAGGAGGGTAGTGGTGCAGAGGAGGAGGAGGGTTGTGGTGCAGAGGAGGAGGAGGAGGGTAGTGGTGTAGAGTAGGAGGGTAGTGGTGCAAAGGAGGAGGGTAGTGGTGCAGAGTAGGAGGGTAGTGGTGCAGAGGAGGAGGAGGAGGGTAGTGGTGTAGAGTAGGAGGGTAGTGGTGCAAAGGAGGAGGGTAGTGGTGCAGAGTAGGAGGGTAGTGGTGCAGAGGAGGAGGAGGAGGGTAGTGGTGTAGAGTAGGAGGGTAGTGGTGCAAAGGAGGAGGGTAGTGGTGCAGAGTAGGAGGGTAGTGGTGCAGAGGAGGAGGGTAGTGGTGCAGAGGAGGAGGGTAGTGGTGCATAGGAGGAGGAGGAGGGTAGTGGTGTAGAGTAGGAGGGTAGTGGTGCAAAGGAGGAGGGTAGTGGTGCAGAGTAGGAGGGTAGTGGTGCAGAGGAGGAGGAGGAGGGTAGTGGTGTAGAGTAGGAGGGTAGTGGTGCAAAGGAGGAGGGTAGTGGTGCAGAGTAGGAGGGTAGTGATGCAGAGGAGGAGGGTAGTGGTGCAGAGGAGGAGGGTAGTGGTGCATAGGAGGAGGAGGAGGGTAGTGGTGTAGAGTAGGAGGGTAGTGGTGCAAAGGAGGAGGGTAGTGGTGCAGAGTAGGAGGGTAGTGGTGCAGAGGAGGAGGAGGAGGGTAGTGGTGTAGAGTAGGAGGGTAGTGGTGCAAAGGAGGAGGGTAGTGGTGCAGAGTAGGAGGGTAGTGGTGCAGAGGAGGAGGGTAGTGGTGCAGAGGAGGAGGGTAGTGGTGCATAGGAGGAGGGTAGTGGTGCAGAGTAGGAGGGTAGTGGTGCAAAGGAGGAGGGTAGTGGTGCAAAGGAGGAGGGTAGTGGTGCAAAGGAGGAGGGTAGTGGTGCAAAGGAGGAGGGTAGTGGTGCAAAGGAGGAGGGTAGTGGTGCAAAGGAGGAGGGTAGTGGTGCAAAGGAGGAGGGTAGTGGTGCAAAGGAGGAGATAGTGGTGCAAAGGAGGAGGGTAGTGGTGCAAAGGAGGAGGGTAGTGGTGCAGAGTAGGAGGGTAGTGGTGCAGAGGAGGAGGGTAGTGGTGCAGAGTAGGAGGGTAGTGGTGCAAAGGAGGAGGGTAGTGGTGCAGAGTAGGAGGGTAGTGTTGCAAAGGAGGAGGGTAGTGGTGCAGAGTAGGAGGGTAGTGGTGCAAAGGAGGAGGGTAGTGGTGCAAAGGAGGAGGGTAGTGGTGCAGAGTAGGAGGGTAGTGGTGCATAGGAGGAGGGTAGTGGTGCAGAGTAGGAGGGTAGTGGTGCAGAGTAGGAGGGTAGTGGTGCAAAGGAGGAGGGTAGTGGTGCAAAGGAGGAGGGTAGTGGTGCAAAGGAGGAGGGTAGTGGTGCAGAGTAGGAGGGTAGTGGTGCAGAGGAGGAGGGTAGTGGTGCAGAGGAGGAGGGTTGTGGTGCAGAGGAGGAGGAGGAGGGTAGTGGTGTAGAGTAGGAGGGTAGTGGTGCAAAGGAGGAGGGTAGTGGTGCAGAGTAGGAGGGTAGTGGTGCAGAGGAGGAGGGTAGTGGTGCAGAGGAGGAGGGTAGTGGTGCAGAGGAGGAGGGTAGTGGTGCAGAGTAGGAGGGTAGTGGTGGAGAGGAGGAGGAGGGTAGTGGTGCAGAGGAGGAGGAGGGTAGTGGTGCAGAGGAGGAGGGTAGTGGTGCAGAGTAGGAGGGTAGTGGTGCAGAGGAGGAGGAGGGTAGTGGTGCAGAGGAGGAGGGTAGTGGTGCAGAGGAGAAGGAGGGTAGTGGTGCAGAGGAGGAGGAGGGTTGTGGTGCAGAGGAGGAGGAGGAGGGTAGTGGTGTAGAGTAGGAGGGTAGTGGTGCAAAGGAGGAGGGTAGTGGTGCAGAGTAGGAGGGTAGTGGTGCAGAGGAGGAGGAGGAGGGTAGTGGTGTAGAGTAGGAGGGTAGTGGTGCAAAGGAGGAGGGTAGTGGTGCAGAGTAGGAGGGTAGTGGTGCAGAGGAGGAGGAGGAGGGTAGTGGTGTAGAGTAGGAGGGTAGTGGTGCAAAGGAGGAGGGTAGTGGTGCAGAGTAGGAGGGTAGTGGTGCAGAGGAGGAGGGTAGTGGTGCAGAGGAGGAGGGTAGTGGTGCATAGGAGGAGGAGGAGGGTAGTGGTGTAGAGTAGGAGGGTAGTGGTGCAAAGGAGGAGGGTAGTGGTGCAGAGTAGGAGGTAGTGGTGCAGAGGAGGAGGAGGAGGGTAGTGGTGTAGAGTAGGAGGGTAGTGGTGCAAAGGAGGAGGGTAGTGGTGCAGAGTAGGAGGGTAGTGGTGCAGAGGAGAAGGGTAGTGGTGCAGAGGAGGTGGGTAGTGGTGCATAGGAGGAGGGTAGTGGTGCAGAGTAGGAGGGTAGTGGTGCAAAGGAGGCGGGTAGTGGTGCAAAGGAGGAGGGTAGTGGTGCAAAGGAGGAAGGTAGTGGTGCAAAGGAGGAGGGTAGTGGTGCAAAGGAGGAGGGTAGTGGTGCAAAGGAGGAGGGTAGTGGTGCAAAGGAGGAGGGTAGTGGTGCAAAGGAGGAGGGTAGTGGTGCAAAGGAGGAGGGTAGTGGT
>WNGS01111191.1:14883-38502 GCA_020271785.1 Procambarus virginalis | reverse complement strand
CAAATGTGACCATGGTGTTATTGCACATAAAATGCGTTCAAAAGGAATTACCGGAAAATAGGCAGATGGATCTACAATTTCCTGACTAATAAAAACCCAATGAGTAATAGTCAATAAAATAAAATCCGGTCCATCAACCGTGAAGAGCTCGTTCTTGTTCTAGTAATTTTTCTCATCTTCATATCGGACATAGACAAGGACACAATCCTTGTCTATGTCCGATGTACTGTATCATCCTTTGCAGATGACACTAGGATTTTCATGAGAGTAGAGAACATAGAGGACACGGGAAACCTCCAATCAGACGTAAATCAGGTCTTTCAATGGGCTACAGAAAATAATATGGTGTTTAACGAAGATAAGTTCCAGCTAATGCGCTACGGAAAAAATGAAAATATAAAAACGGAAACCATGTACAAAACTCGGTGAAACCATAACATAGAACGAAAAGGCAATGTAAAAGATTTGGGTGTACTCATGTCGGAAGACCTTACCTTCTAAGAACACAATAAAGTGGCTGTCACAACTGCAAGAAAAATGACAGGTTGGATAACAAGAACCTTTCACAGTAGAGATGCTATACCGATGATGATACTTTTGAAGACGCTAGTGCTCTCTAGAGTGGAGTACTGCTGCACAATGACAGACCCTTTCAAAGCAGAAGAAATTGCCGACCTATAGAGCGTGCAGTGATCCTTTACTGCTAGAATCCACTCAGTAAAACATCTAAACTACTGGGACCGACTAAAGAGCCTAAATCTGTATTCTCTTGAGCGCAGGCAGGAGAGATACATAATAATCTATACTTGGAAAATAGTAGAGGGGCTGGTCCCAAACCTGCACACAGAAACAACATCACATGAGACCAGGAGGCATGGCAGGATGTGCAGAATACCCCCGTTGAAAAGCAAGGTGCAATAGGTACTCTGAGAGAGAGAACTCTATCAACATCAGAGGCCCGAGACTGTTCAACACGCTTTTAAGAGTAGCACCACCACACCTGGCGGCTGTGCTCCCACCACGGCCCACTTACTTCCTAGTTTTTTCCTTCGGTATAGGACGTTCAGAATATTAGTAACGCTTCGCGGGGTGCTCACCACTCGCGCCTCACGAGATAAGAAATAGTCATAGCTGCCAGTCGTTTCCCCCACACTTCCCTTATCATCCACTTGCACAGCACTTTTAATAATTCGCACAATTAACAGCTTGCCAACTTGGTTAGGATTGTTGCGGTAAGGGGTAATGTGCATTATGCTGCACCTCCTTGACGTCATCAGTCATTTTGTAAGACATTAATTAACCAGTCTCTAGCCCTGCTGACTGGCCATTAGCTGGCAAGGTAAATGGCTTATTTATCAAAGCAGAATGAATTCAAAAGATAATATTAATTATATATCACAAGGTAGACATATATAATTGACGATTAAATCATCGGGAGAAATGATAGGAAAAAGGAGTTCTTATAGTTCACCAAATAAGAGAGTTTATTGATTTATATTTTAAACTGACTTTGGAACATTTTGTTAGCTAACTTTGTCTATCACAGAATTCAAGGCAATTAATCAGTTATGAACATTGGTCTACAGGACAAAGGTACTGAATGAAAAAACTCTGGGGCAGAATGTTGCTGTTGGTGGTGATGTTGTTGTTGTTTGTTGGTGGTATATAGTGGTGTTGTTGTTGTTTGTTGGTGGTATTAGTGGTGTTGTTGTTTGTTGGTGTGGTATTAGTGGTGTTGTTGTTTGTTGGTGGTATTAGTGGTGTTGTTGTTTGTTGGTGGTATTAGTGGTGTTGTTGTTTGTTGGTGGTATTAGTGGTGTTGTTGTTTGTTGGTGGTATTAGTGGTGTTGTTGTTTGTTGGTGGTATTAGTGGTGTTGTTGTTAGTTGGTGGTATTAGTGGTGTTGTTGTTTGTTGGTGGTATTAGTGTTGTTGTTGTTGGTCGTGGTGGTGGGGGGGGGGGAGGGACAGCATCCTGGGTCCCCTCACACACACACTCGCCTTACTACTATAAATTGTATGAATAACACGATCCGGAGTCTGTCTAAACACACCAGTATGCTAGTTCGATCCAACCATCCTGCTCGGATGATTGTTGTCATAGATATATCACGTTGAGATTTCATTGCATATACTAACTGAATATTTCAAGTAAAATTTATGTTAGATTAGGTTAGATGAACCGTTGTTCAGATTCTCTTTGTTACACCTCCTACCATTTTGTGTTCTTCAGTCCTATCACCTTTCTCTTCGTCTTTCTCAATAATGTAAGTTTAGCTTTATTAGTATCTCATCATAACGTAAATTTCTAATTCCTAGAATTATTTTGTTCATTCTTTACACACACTGAAAGGAATTCATGTAGATTGTATTGTATGAGACTAAAATTAACTGCATAATCTAAACGGGGCCTAATAAGGGTAAGAAAGTCCCGAGGAATAAAACAAGATCTCACTGCTTATGCTTCAAGAAATAAATCCAATAATCTATTTGCTTTAATCAGCGAATAAAAGTTTTTGCTTAAGATTCCTAGTAATCAGTACTCCTAGATCTATTTTACATTCTTTTATCGCAATTTCAACATATTCCAGTAGATCTCTAGTAACTAGTCTCTTTGTAACCTTCGCTTCAAAACACTACATTTTTCAGCACTGACTTACATCTGCCAATCTTTAGTTAATCTTAAAATCCTTTCCACATTGTCGTGTAGCACTTTTGTGGTTTATGTCCTTGGCTCATGGCCCAGAGCAGGAGATCCCCAGGCAAGACAAAATGTTTCCTTTCTCCTGATTTATCTTTTCATTTAGCAATAGAAAAGGTTCCAGAGAGTTAGTCAACTGTTGTGGGTTGCATCCCAGGGAAGGTCAATAAATAGCTAAGTTGGACTAAGCTGGATAATTACAGGCGTCTTGCTCCCGACCACAATAATTATTTCCCATTCTATTTTGATTTCGTTTACGAATTTCAAAATGCGGTTATGTTGCTCTGTGTCTAAATCGTTAATATATGCGGCAACAGGAGAGGTCAAGGAGCCCTGTAGCACACTACGTACTGTGGCTCACTATATACACCACGTGCTGTGGTACACCACGTGCTGTGATACACCACGTGCTGTGGTACACCACGTTCTGTGGTACACCACGTGCTGTTGTACACCACGTGCTGTTGTACACCTCGTGCTGTGGTACACCACGTGCTCTGATACACCACGTGCTGTGGTACACCACGTGCTGTTGTACACCACGTGCTATTGTACACCACGTGTTGTACATCACGTGCTGTGAAACACCACGTGCTGTGGTACACCACGTTCTGTGGTACACCACGTGCTGTTGTACACCACGTGCTGTGGTACACCACGTGCTGTAATACACCACGTGCTATGGTACACCACGTGCTGTTGTACACCACGTGCTATTGTATACCACGTGTTGTTGTACACCACGTGCTGTGATACACCACGTGCTGTGGTACACCACGTGCTGTGATACACCACGTGCTGTGGTACACAACGTGCTGTTGTACACCACGTGTTGTTGTACACCACGTACTGTGATACACCACGTGCTGTGGTACACCACGTGCTGTGATACACCACGTGCTGTGGTACACCACGTGCTGTTGTACACCACGTGTTGTTGTACACCACGTGCTGTGATACACCACGTGCTGTGGTACACCACGTGCTGTGATACACCACTTGCTGTGGTACACCACGTGCTGTTGTACACCACGTGCTGTGGTACACCACGTGCTGTGGTACACCACGTGCTGTGGTACACCACGTGCTGTTGTACACCACGTGCTGTTGTACACCACGTGCTGTTGTACACCACGTGCTGTGGTACACCACGTGCTGTTGTACACCACGTGCTCTGGTACACCACGTGCTGTGGTACACCACGTGCTGTGGTACACCACGTGTTGTTGTACACCGCGTGCTGTTGTTCACCACGTGCTGTGGTACACCACGTGCTGTGCTACACCACGTGTTTTTGTACACCACGTGCTGTTGTACACCACGTGCTGTGATACACCACGTGCTGTTGTACACCACGTGCTGTAGTACACCACGTGTTGTACACCACGTGCTGTGGTACACCACGTGCTGTAGTACACCACGTGTTGTACACCACGTGCTGTGGTACACCACGCGTTGTACACCACGTGCTGTTGTACACCACGTGTTGTACACCACGTGCTGTGATACACCACGTGCTGTGGTACACCACGTGCTGTTGTACACCACGTGTTGTACACCACGTGCTGTGATACACCACGTGCTGTGATACACCACGTGCTGTTGTACACCACGTGCTGTTGTACACCACGTGCTGTTGTACACCACGTGCTGTTGTACACCACGTGCTGTTGTACACCACGTGTTGTACACCACGTGTTGTACACCACGTGCTGTGGTACACCACGTGTTGTACACCACGTGCTGTTGTACACCACGTGCTGTGGTACACCACGTGTTGTACACCACGTGCTGTGGTACACCACGTGTTGTACACCACGTGCTGTTGTACACCACGTGCTGTTGTACACCACGTGCTGTTGTACACCACGTGCTGTGATACACCACGTGCTGTGGTACACCATGTGCTGTGGTACACCATGTGCTGTGGTACACCACGTGCTGTGGTACACCATGTGCTGTGATACACCACGTGCTGTGGTACACCACGTGCTGTGGTACACCACGTGTTGTACACCACGTGCTGTGATACACCACGTGTTGTACACCACGTGCTTTTGTACACCACGTGCTGTGAGACACCACGTGCTGTTGTTCACCACGTGCTGTGGTACACCACGTGCTGTGATACACCACGTGCTGTGGTACACCACGTGCTGTTGTACACCACGTGCTGTGATACACCACGTGCTGTGATACACCACGTGCTGTGATACACCACGTGCTGTGATACACCACGTGTTGTACACCACGTGCTGTGGTACACCACGTGTTGTACACCACGTGTTGTTGTACACCACGTGCTGTTGTACACCACGTGCTGTGATACACCACGTGCTGTGGTACACCATGTGCTGTGGTACACCACGTGCTGTGGTACACCATGTGCTGTGATACACCACGTGCTGTGGTACACCACGTGCTGTGGTACACCACGTGTTGTACACCACGTGCTGTGATACACCACGTGTTGTACACCACGTGCTTTTGTACACCACGTGCTGTGAGACACCACGTGCTGTGAGACACCACGTGCTGTTGTTCACCACGTGCTGTGGTACACCACGTGCTGTGATACACCACGTGCTGTGGTACACCACGTGCTGTTGTACACCACGTGCTGTGATACACCACGTGCTGTGATACACCACGTGCTGTGATACACCACGTGCTGTGATACACCACGTGTTGTACACCACGTGCTGTGGTACACCTCGTGCTGTGATACACCACGTGATGTGGTACACCACGTGTTGTACACCACGTGTTGTACACCACGTGCTGTTGTACACCACGTGCTGTGATAAACCACGTGCTGTGGTACACTACGTGCTGTGGTACACCACGTGCTGTGGTACACCACGTGCTGTGGTACACCACGTGCTGTGGTACACCACGTGCTGTGGTACACCACGTGCTGTGGTACACCACGTGCTGTGGTACACCACGTGCTGTGGTACACCACGTGCTGTGGTACACCACGTGCTGTGGAACACCACACTCACACAACTCCGGTATGGCATCTCTCTGCTTGTCTTGAAATAAGCAAGCTGTAGCTCACCATGAGATATCTTCCCAGTATTGTTTGTTTCTTAACTTTGGAGTGAGTCTTTTGTGGTGCACAGTGCTGAAGGCTTTGCTAAATATAGGGGCATGACTTCCCAATTTGCCCAAAATATGCCATAAATAAAACTGGTTCGATTTCAGTCAAACTTTTTTGACGAGTTGTACATGAAAAGAGTTTCATCTGGCCTAAGTTTCAGCATCGTAGCATAAATAGGAAGGGAGAAAAAAATATTGAAGTAGGTGTCAAAATTTTTCCAAAATCGTCAAAAACGAATATCAAACACAAGTGCCAACTGAAATCATATCTATGACTCTTTGCTATCACAATAGCATACATTAAAAAAAATATTATAATTAGTTTTATTAGAAAAAAATGTAAGTTAATTTTTGTTTTCCCAAATTTTTTTTTTTTTGCTTTTTTATCGGACGATTTGCATGAAACTTATACACCTGACTGCACATAAGCCTATCTGTAAGGGTGCTAATTTTGGAGAAAAGTGGTTGATGCCACAGCCACAGATTTTAGAACCTTAGAGTTTATTATTTGCTTGTTTTTTTCAATTAACAAAAACGTTCAAATAACTTTTACATTCTTTATTCAATTTACATGAAAGTTACACGTTATACGTATAGTGTATGTCTCTAAACCCCCAAGTTATCGTTTTTTCTTAAGTTCATTTATTGATGTTATAATAGCAATAAACATGACATATTTGCATTATTTTTTGGGGGATCTTTGACTATTTGTACTTGGAAAACTAAAGATGTTTTGTTAACTCCATATCTTACGAACCTTTATTATATGCTAATGTGTCAGAAAAGTGTCACAGAATGATTATATCTGAAAGGTCTGTTGTTTTATATAAACTTGAAAATGTGTGAAATTCGTTGAAAAAAAAAACAAAAATATTTCTCCCTTTCTATTTACGCTGCAGTACTGAAACTTGGAACAATTGCAGCAATTTTCATATACAAATAGTGAAAAATACTGGTTGACATTGAACAACTTTTCCAATACCCAAGTAATGCCCCCAAGGTACAAAAGTTCTCTCCGCTATCACCTACCTTATATATGTACTGGATAAGAATGAAATAAATTTGTTAAACTTAAAAAGCATTTTAGAGTTGTTGAAGTTATAATTATATTCGGTTTTTGCAATAATTAATTTAAGTCATTTTCCTACAATAGACGTAATGATAATTTGACGTAATGATAACAGACTTAATGATAAGAAATGAAGCGTAAATTACAACACTTAAATCCATTAACTATTTTATCTTTGGTACTTTTTGTAACTGAAAAAACATGAAGATAGAAAATGTATTATATTCATTTATAAACAATCCATCAACTACCATATTTGAGAATGGAAATATATAAAATTCTGAACTCCACTTTACACGTGCACAATGTTGTAGTCAAATACACTAAGAAATTAACATATCTGGTGAGGTCATCGCATCACATGATTGCTAAGGGTGGTATGGATCACTTAATCAATAATGAAGTACTAGCCATGTATCTAGTGAGAAACAGACCTAATGTACATACATGTGTCATTGCATCAACATTATTTAACACAGCAGAGATGTGGCTGGGTTGTGAGTATTTAACAAAAACAATAAAAGGCATAACTACTATTTATCTTCTCTGCTACTTTCCCTCTTAAGGATTCACTGCCAAACTCGAGATGCAATATGTGGCAACGAAATACAGGTTTCATTAGCTTGAGCAGAGCAATTTTATCGCTCGAATCACCCGACATACAAGAATTATGGAACACATTTTGACAATATGATAGCAACAAAAACATACGCTCACTTCAACACTTAAAATATCCACTAAATGAATGGCAAAAACGCACAATAATCTTTCAGTAAAAAAACCCTCGCACTGCTACACAATAATGTACAGAAAAAAGGCGGCTATAGCTGGCCAGCTTCAAGTAACTTTAACAAGTAATGTGTAAACATTCCCAATCAAAAGACAGACGTACAAGCCAGCTTAGGTAATTTCCATTTAACGGGAATATGGTTCATTCTGAGTCTTAGAAGGATTATGTTATACCCAGCCACACATCATAAGATGGGACACATACCCAGCCACTCACCATAAGATGGGACACATACCCAGTCACTCACCATAAGATGGGACACATATCCAGCCACTCACCATAAGATGGGACACATACTCAGCCACTCACCATAAGATGGGACACATACCCAGTCACTCACCATAAGATGGGACAAATACCCAGCCACTCACCATAAGATGGGACACATACCCAGCCACACATCATAAGATGGGACACATACCCAGCCACTCACCATAGGATGGGACACATACCCAGCCACTCACCATAAGATGGGACACATACCCAGTCACTCACCATAAGATGGGACACATACCCAGCCACACATCATAAGATGGGACACATACCCAGCCACTCACCATAGGATGGGACACATACCCATCCACTCACCATAAGATGGGACACATACCCAGCCACTCACCATAAGATGGGACACATACCCAGCCACTCATCATAAGATGGGACACATACCCAGCCACTCACCATAGGATGGGACACATACCCAGCCCCTCACCATAAGATGGGACACATACCCAGCCACTCACCATAAGATGGGACACATACCCAGCCACTCACCATAAGATGGGACACATACCCAGCCACTCACCATAAGATGGGACACATACCCAGCCACACATCATAAGATGGGACACATACCCAGCCACTCATCATAAGATGGGACACATACCCAGCCACTCATCATAAGATGGGACACATACCCAGCCACTCACCATAGGATGGGACACATACCCAGCCACTCACCATAAGATGGGACACATACCCAGCCACTCACCATAAGATGGGACACATACCCAGCCACTCATCATAAGATGGGACACATACCCAGCCATTCGCCATAAGATGGGACACATACCCAGCCACTCACCATAAGATGGGACACATACCCAGCCACTCACCATAAGATGGGACACATACCCAGCCACTCATCATAAGATGGGACACATACCCAGCTTCTCACCACAAGATGGGACACATACCCAGCCACTCATCATAAGATGGGACACATACCCAGCCACTCACCAAAAGATGGGACACATACCCAGCCACTCATCATAAGATGGAACACATACCCAGCCACTCACCAAAAGATGGGACACATACCCAGCCTCTCACCATAAGATGGGACACATACCCAGCCATTCGCCATAAGATGGGACACATACCCAGCCATTCGCCATAAGATGGGACACATACCCAGCCTCTCACCATAAGATGGGACACATACCCAGCCTCTCACCATAAGATGGGACACATACCCAGCCACTCACCATAAGATGGGACACATACCCAGCCACTCACCATAAGATGGGACACATACCCAGCCACTCACCATAAGATGGGACACATACCCAGCCACTCACCATAAGATGGGACACATACCCAGCCACTCACCATAAGATGGGACACATACCCAGCCACTCATCATAAGATGGGACACATACCCAGCTTCTCACCACAAGATGGGACACATACCCAGCCACTCATCATAAGATGGGACACATACCCAGCCTCTCACCACAAGATGGGACACATACCCAGCCACTCACCAAAAGATGGGACACATACCCAGCCACTCATCATAAGATGGAACACATTCCCAACCACTCACCAAAAGATGGGACACATACCCAGCCTCTCACCATAAGATGGGACACATACCCAGCCATTCGCCATAAGATGGGACACATACCCAGCCATTCGCCATAAGATGGGACACATACCCAGCCTCTCACCATAAGATGGGCCACATACCCAGCCTCTCATCATAAGATGGGACACATACCCAGCCACTCATCATAAGATGGGACACATACCCAGCCTCTCACCATAAGATTGGATATATACCCAGTCTCTCACCATTAGATGGGGATACATACCCAGTCTCTCACAATAAGATGGGATACATACCCAGCCTCTCACCATAAGAAGGGATACATACCCAGCCTCTCACCATAAGATGGGATACATACCAAGCCTCTCACCATAAGATACATACCCAGCCTCTCATCATAAGATACATACCCAGCCTCTCACTATAAGATGGGATACATACCCAGCCTCTCACCATAAGATACATACTCAGCCTCTCACCATAAGATGGGATACATACCCAGCCTCACACCATAAGATACATACTCGGCCTCTCACCATGAGATGGAATACATACCCAGCGTGTAAAATCACTCTGGAGTCTGTAGCACATTCCAAATCCTTTGTTATTTTGTTAGTTTTAATAAATCCTTTAAAATAATGGCTGTAGGTATGTGGTGACTTTGCATAACTTTCCAAAAAAAACATCCGATGTTTAGCTTTATCAACATAAATACCTTCCCAATGTCCCATAGTTATTCTGCTGTGTGATGGTAAAATAATAGTTATGAAGACGATAGGTTTTCTTGACGAGATATTTAAATGCTCTATCTCATCAGCATTATAACAACCTAGGTAGAGCACTCGACCCCCTAGATTATTTTTGAAATTAATATTTATATCATAACAATTCATTATGTTTTTAAGCTCGTACATCGCATAGAACAGTTCTCTGCCCGTCGATGGATAGTACCCCGGTCGTTTCCCCACACAGTAAAACCAGTCTGTTATATGTAACACCTCCGCCAAATTCAAGCTCCATACGCAAGTTGCCAGATTTCTGCACAGGGAGGGAATCCTTCGTTTGAATGGTGGTTAAGTCAAAGGTAAATATTGATCTCTCCTTATTAAAAGTGTCAATGCCCAGTAGTGAATCATGCACTAAGCCTAATATCTTCAAAGTTTCGTAATAAAGGCGGGAATAATGGTTGTCAAAATCACCGCCAATTCGGTAAATTGCATTATTGTTCAAATACACGGCGATACTTTTCAGCTTTGCATTTTCAAAATATAATCCATTACCTTGGTGAAGACCGGCATAATAATTCATTGGGACGGTAACCATATATATCTTGTGTGGAATTAACAGTCTCTGTGGTGTAGTGGTAAGACACTCACCTGGCGTTCTGCGAGGCGAGTGCCATGATTAGAGAGTTCCGCGATTAGAGCGCCAAGAGCTCGTTTGCTGATAATCTACGACGAAGGAGGATGTTGGTGCTGGGAGGGTCGTGCCATGACGCCCTGCAGGCCATGTTGTGGTACATCAAGCGAGCTGATGTGATTAGCTAATTGGAGAAATAAGATGGAGACACTAACCATACTGCAAGTTTGTTTACAGTTCTAGTGTGGGAGAAGGAAGACGACATGTGCCTTCAGTGCTAAGGAGGAAGAGAAATTGCCATTCTGGGAGTGAGCAGGGAGAGGACAGCAACTACAAGTCATCTAAGGACCTTTTTTTGTACTGGACCATGATCAACGGAGGACCGACCACCAGGACAGAGGACCTCAACGATCATCGCGAGAGGATATGTCGACTTTGTAGCAGAAAGAATTAAGGTAAATAGTTTCCTCCTATTACCCCTTGATCTAGATGAGATAGAGTATTATTTATGCCGTGATCATTATCTTTATTATTATTATATTTATTACCAGTGTGGTAGGATTAGGCTATGTGCCAGGATATACATTTATACATGCACTAACTTACACGTGAAGGAGTAGTGACATTTGTGGCATTGAGAGATTCTGGATTTTAAGAAATCAGGTGTGAAGCATTTTAATGGTCCACTGGCCGTGATGCCAGAGATGGTGTGAGGAAAGTTGCAGTCGTCTGACAGTTCTACATATTTATTTTGCGGGTCCAGGTAGTTTCTTCAGTAACTTATCATTATTTTTATCATTGTGCTGAGTGAGCCTTCCATCTTAGGGCGAGTTGAGTAAGTTATTTAATATTGCACTGCATTATATCTAGCATTGAGTCCTTGGCTTATGATAATTATCAAGACCACTGAGAAGTGTTTTGGGACGTGAATGCAGGTACCAGCTGGCGACCTTGATTATGGGTGAGTGGCAAGATTCACCTTGGTGTTTCCAGTGTTACGGCTCGCAAGTTCAGCTGGGAGTGACAGAGAGGTAAGGATGGATTTCCCCACTCGCCATGAGTGCAAGGCTGTGACAGGGTAGTGTCTCAGCCCGTGGTAGACTGGGGAGCTCCAGTGTGATCAGTTGCACCCGGGTACAGGGGAGCAACGACCCGTGGGATACCAAAACGTAACGTGGCGACCTTGCCAGGATCGCGAGTGAGAGTGTGCCAAGGATTGCGAGTGCAGTGAAAAGCCTACCAAGGTCGATATTGAGTGGCAATTTAGTTTGTGATTTTAGTTTACACGACTCACTAGTGTATTCCAGGGTGTGCAATTACTCACTCAATAACCTAGAGATGGAGGAAGATAGGTAACTAAGTTAAGGTCGAGGTAAAGTAGGGGAAGCTCGGGATGTCCCAACCACCCAGGAAGCAGGATGCCACCAGGTGAAGGAATGAGATCTGCCGGTTTTCGTACCTCAGGAGGCCGAGGGGTTTTCGACCATTTTGAAAGGATCGTGACCCTGAAGAAATGGCCGGAAGTGGAATGGGTGGAACTGGTCCAGAGTAGGCTGACTGTGAGGCACGGGAGGCCTACAGCATGCTGGACCCTGATGGGTGTGCAAGTTATGGGCCGTGAGGAATGCCGTGCTGCATTCTTTCATTGACGCCTGAATTGTAGAGGAAGAGGTTCAGAGAGTGCACCCGAGCGCCGGTAAGTCATACGTCGAGACTGCCAGGGAAACTAAGCGGAGGCACTTGGGTGGTTGAAGGCCGAGGGAGTGAGACAGCCGAAGAGATCAAGCAGCTCATGGTTATGAAGAGGCCATATCCATGCTCCACCCCGAGCTGAGAATCAGCGTGAAGGAAGCGGGCATCAAGGCCAATGAGGACTGCAGCGGACAGGGCTGACATGCTGGAGAAGGCTCTACGTCCTCGCAGGGAAGGACCGCTCAAACCACCAGTGTGCCCAGGTTTGGGGCAGTTTTAAGAGTTCGGGAGTGGTGAAGACAGGAATGAATCCTCCTCGGGTCTTACCTCCGAAGTGGAGTGAACCGAGGGTTCAAGAGTTCAAGGGAACCGGTGGGAAACCCCATGGAGGAACACTGGGTCTAGTTCTGAAGTGGGGAGTACTGCCAGAGAACGGCGATGGAGGGCGCAAGGAGGACAAAGGGGACGGTGTCTTCGGGAGTGGTTGCCAGAGTAACTGGTAGATGGTCGCCCCCTCCAGAAGGAGCAGATGTATTAATTGTGGGGGAAGTGGACACTTTGCGCGAGAGTGTGGCTGCCAAAAAGCACTGGTTAACGTGGCTTCATTAGGATGGAATGCGGAGAAGACGATACTCTAAAGAAGATTCCAAAGAAGAGGGAGAAGAAGATTCACCCCTTTGTATGTGAAGGAACTGTGAGGGTAGGAGAAGCTGACCCAGTTCCAGTGAGGATGTTGAGGGATACTGGGTCCGATTTCACCTTGTTAGTGAGACCTATTCCTTGTGGGTTACGAGAGCTCCAGTGTGGGAATATTCATGATAAGAATGTGGGGGGCCGAGTGAGAATGCCCCCTCCACGAGGTGACACTCAATTCAGACTATGGTTGCCAGACCTTAGTAGTGGGGTTGGTGCTTTGCTTCCTAGGATGGAGGCAAGTGATTTTAGGAAACGACTCCTGTTGGGGGTGGGGGGTGTTCTCCAAACCTCATCAAGTGTGAGAGGAGTGTGAAGCCTATAGAAGGAGCAGCACAACGGACACGAGGATGACGCGACGAAATCGCGAAGGTGGCGTTTCCGGTATCAGGGCGTCGAGGAGGATGATGTGAGCAGGTCTGGTATACTGGAGGGGATATGCCAGATGACTGGGGGCTCCATCATCTGTTCGAGGAAGAGGCCGGAGGGAGAGTGTTAGGTGGGGAAGGTCGGATGGAAGTATCCAGATTACTCGCACCAGTCGTCCTCACAGAGTTGAATGTGCCCGTCTATGCGAGCTGCAGAAGGAGGAGGAGTTTCTCGATTGTGCGGGAGGCCGAGGGAGATCTCGCGGGACCTGACTCACTAATTCACTTCTTTTTAGAGAAAAGAGTGTTGATGAGATAATGGAGATCGGTGCAAATGGAGGAGGAGGATGGAGTGTTGGGAGTGAGGTATCAAGTGATAGTGCCGGCGCGATGTAGGTGCGCAGTACTAGAGCTTGCACACTCTGTGGATCCCGCAGGTCACTTACAAGTGACCAAGACACTAAGCAGATTAGAGAGCATTTTATTGGTCGAGAATGGGACACCGATGTGAAAGAGACATTGCAAAACATATTTTCCGTGTCAAAGGACATGGAAGAACGTCCCCACAATACCGATGGCCCCTCTGGTACCTGCTCCTGCTTTGGCCAGGCGTTCGAGCGCCTAATTCTCGACGTTGTGGGAACCTTACCTTGGTCAAAACGGGGGAAAAATTATTTACTCACCATCATGTGCACTTCTACACATTTTCCAGAAGCGATCCCAGTGTGGAAGGTGACGTCGAAAGTCACTATGGGACACTTTCACCAAAGATGGGAAGCGATTCTTCTCTTGGGTAGGAGTGCCCAAAGAGATCCTGTCAGACGTGGGGAGTGTATTCCAGTCAAGTGGTTTAGACAGACTATCGCGGGCTGGGTAATAACGCAACTACGATCTTCACCCTATAGACCTCGGTCGCAGGAAACAATTGAGAAGTTCCACTCGAACCTGAAGACTGTGTTGAGAGTATATTGCACAGAACGGGGGAATAGGACGAGGCCGTATTTCCAGCCTTGTTTGCGATAAGGACGCTGTGGTAGAATCTCTGGTATTCTCACCTTTACAACTTGAATACAGTCATGAAGTGAGAAGTCCTTTAGTAATCTTGAAGGAGCGATTGACGTCAGGGTAACAGTGGAAGACTACGTGCAGAAGTTCAGGGAACGATTAGAAATGGAGAAGAAGCTGGCGGCTGAACACCTAAGGACTGCACAGGAGAAGATATCGGTCTGGTACGATCGAAATGCTGTCCCAAAAAAGTTTAAAGTGATCGAGCCGAGGTCATTGAGCCAAGGCGATGATGCTGCTACCCGGAGATGGTAGAGTTACGGAATCGTGCTTTGGTTGTCCCTACTCGATTGTCAGGCAAGTAGGTAAGGGAACTACGAGATCAGCAATCCGAATCGCCTCGAAAGACACAGGTGTGTCACGTAAACCGACTGAAACCATACTTCCAGCGGAACAGGAGGACGCAAGCAGGGAGAAGACATTGCATGGTTAGGAGGAGAGAGGATGGTTCTGTGTATGCAACTGAGCCAAGAGTTGCCATCGGAGGGAGGGCAGTGGGCCGTGTCGATGGTACTTGTCTCTCCAACACCGAGAGTTTGACGCGCCTAGAGGAGAAACCGCATCATCTGGATGTGAGGCAGAGGGACGACCTTGTGACTGCTGAGGAAGAACGAGTCACTCTCACAGAAGTGCCCCGACGGCCACCGGAACATGGTGCCGTCGGGGGGCACTTCTTGTGAAGGTGGAAGTGAGGGGTGGAAAACGATAACTGCTAAAATATCCGACCACTTGCTGCTCAAGCAGCAAGTGGTCGGATATTGTTGGCAAATGATCTTGCCGAGCNGTACACCACGTGTTGTGATACACCACGTGCTGTTGTACACCACGTGCTGTGATACACCACGTGCTGTTGTACACCACGTGCTGTGGTACACCACGTGCTGTGATACACCACGTGCTGTGGTACACCACGTGCTGTTCTACACCACGTGCTGTGGTACACCTCGTGCTGTGATACACCACGTGCTGTGGTACACCACGTGCTGTGGTACACCACGTGTTGTGATACACCACGTGTTGTACACCACGTGCTGTGGTACACCACGTGTTGTACACCACGTGTTGTACAACACGTGCTGTGATACACCACGTGCTGTGATACACCACGTGCTGTGATACACCACGTGTTGTACACCACGTGCTGTGGTACACCACGTGTTGTACACCACGTGTTGTACACCACGTGCTGTGATACATCACGTGTTGTACACCACGTGCTGTGATACACCACGTGCTGTGGTTCACCACGTGCTGTGGTACACCACGTGTTGTGATACACCATGTGTTGTACACCACGTGCTGTTGTACACCACGTGTTGTGATACACTACGTGTTGTACACCACGTGTTGTACACCACGTGCTGTGGTACACCACGTGTTGTGATACACCACGTGTTGTACACCACGTGCTGTGATACACCACGTGCTGTGATACACCACGTGTTGTACACCACGTGCTGTGTACACCACGTGTTGTACACCACGTGTTGTACACCACGTGCTGTGATACACCACGTGCTGTGATACACCACGTGCTGTGATACACCACGTGCTGTGATACACCACGTGTTGTACACAACGTGCTGTGGTACACCACGTGTTGTACACCACGTGTTGTACAACACCTGCTGTGATACACCACGTGCTGTGATACACCACGTGCTGTGATACACCACGTGTTGTACACCACGTGCTGTGGTACACCACGTGTTGTACACCACGTGTTGTAAACCACGTGCTGTGATACACCACATGCTGTGATACACCACGTGTTGTACACCACGTGCTGTGATACACCACGTGCTGTGGTACACCACGTGCTGTGGTACACCACGTGTTGTGATACACCACGTGTTGTACACCACGTGCTGTTGTACACCACGTGTTGTGATACACCACGTGTTGTACACCACGTGTTGTACACCACGTGCTGTGGTACACCACGTGTTGTGATACACCACGTGTTGTACACCACGTGCTGTGGTACACCTCGTGCTGTGATACACCACGTGATGTGGTACACCACGTGTTGTACACCACGTGTTGTACACCACGTGCTGTTGTACACCACGTGCTGTGATAAGCCACGTGCTGTGGTACACTACGTGCTGTGGTACACCACGTGCTGTGGTACACCACGTGCTGTGGTACACCATGTGCTGTGGTACACCACGTGCTGTGGTACACCACACTCACACAATTCCGGTATGGCATCTCTCTGCTTGTCTTGAAATAAGCAAGCTGTAGCTCACCATGAGATATCTTCCCAGTATTGTTTGTTTCTTAACTTTGGAGTGAGTCTTTTGTGGTGCACAGTGCTGAAGGCTTTGCTAAATATAGGGGGCATGACTTCCCAATTTGCCCAAAATATGCCATAAATAAAAACTGGTTCGATTTCAGTCAAACTTTTTTGACGAGTTGTACATGAAAAGAGTTTCATCTGGCCTAAGTTTCAGCATCGTAGCATAAATAGGAAGGGAGAAAAAAATATTGAAGTAGGTGTCAAAATTATTCCAAAATTGTCAAAACGAATATCAAACACAAGTGTCAACTGAAATCATATCTATGACTCTTTGCTATCACAATAGCATACATTAAAAAAAATATTATAATTAGTTTTATTAGAAAAAAATGTAAGTTAATTTTTGTTTTCCCCAAATTTTTTTTTTTTTGCTTTTTTATCGGACGATTTGCATGAAACTTATACACCTGACTGCACATAAGCCTATCTGTAAGGGTGCTAATTTTGGAGAAAAGTGGTTGATGCCACAGCACAGATTTTAGAACCTTAGAGTTTATTATTGCTTGTTTTTTTTTCAATTAACAAAACGTTCAAATAACTTTTACATTCTTTATTCAATTTACGTGAAACTTACACGTTATATGTATAGTGTATGTCTCTAAACCCCGAAGTTATCGTTTTTTCTTAAGTTCATTTATTGATTTTATAATAACAATAAACATGACATATTTGCATTATTTTGGGGGATCTTTGACTATTTGTACTTGGAAAACTAAAGATGTTTTGTTAACTCCATATCTTACGAACCTTTATTATATGCTAATGTGTCAGAAAAGTGTCACAGAATGATTATATCTGAAAGGTCTGTTGTTTTTATAAACTTGAAAATGTGTGAAATTCGTTGAAAAAAAACAAAACAAAATATTTCTCCCTTTCTATTTACGCTGCAGTACTGAAACTTGGAACAATTGCAGCAATTTTCACATTTTCATAATGCTTTAATCAGCGAATAAAAATTTTTGCTTAAGATTCCTAGTAATCAGTACTCCTAGATCTATTTTACATTCTTTTATCGCAATTTCAACATATTCCAGTAGATCTCTAGTAACTAGTCTCATTGTAACCTTCGCTCCAAACCCTACATTTTTCAGCACTGACTTACATCTGCCAATCTTTAGTTAATCTTAAAATCCTTTCCACATTGTCGTGTAGCACTTTTGTGGTTTATGTCCTTGGCTCATGGCCCAGAGCAGGAGATCCCCAGGCAAGACAAAATGTTTCCTTTCTCCTGATTTATCTTTTCATTTAGCAATAGAAAAGGTTCCAGAGAGTTAGTCACTGTTGTGGGTTGCATCCCAGGGAAGGTCAGTAAATAGCTAAGTTGGACTAAGCTGGATAATTACAGGCGTCTTGCTCCCGACCACAATAATTATTTCCCATTCTATTTTGATTTCGTTTACGAATTTCAAAATGCGGTTATGTAGCTCTGTGTCTAAATCGTTAATATATGCGGCAACAGGAGAGGTCAAGGAGCCCTGTAGCACACTACGTACTGTGGCTCACTATATACACCACGTGCTGTGGTACACCACGTGCTGTGATACACCACGTGCTGTGGTACACCACGTGCTGTTGTACACCACGTGCTATTGTATACCACGTGTTGTTGTACACCACGTGCCGTGATACACCACGTGCTGTGGTACACCACGTGCTGTGATACACCACGTGCTGTGGTACACCACGTGCTGTGGTACACCACGTGTTGTTGTACACCACGTGCGGTTGTACACCACGTGCTGTGAAACACCACGTGCTGTGGTACACCACGTTCTGTGGTACACCACGTGCTGTTGTACACCACGTGCTGTGGTACACCACGTGCTGTAATACACCACGTGCTGTGGTACACCACGTGCTGTTGTACACCACGTGCTATTGTATACCACGTGTTGTACACCACGTGCTGTGATACACCACGTGCTGTTGTACACCACGTGCTATTGTATACCACGTGTTATTGTACACCACGTGCTGTGATACACCACGTGCTGTGGTACACCACGTGCTGTGATACACCACATGCTGTGGTACACCACGTGCTGTTGTACACCACGTGTTGTTGTACACCACGTACTGTGATACACCACGTGCTGTGGTACACCACGTGCTGTGGTACACCACGTGCTGTGGTACACCACGTGCTGTTGTACACCATGTGTTGTTTACACCACGTGCTGTGATACACCACGTGCTGTGGTACACCACGTGTTGTTGTACACCACAGCACAGAGGGGCCAGGTAGCCTGGTGGATAGCGTGCAGGATTCGTAATTCTGTGGCGCGGGTTCGATTCCCGCACCCGGCAGAAACAAATGGGCAAGTTTCTTTCACCCTGTATGCCCCTGTTACCTAGCAGTAAATAGGTACCTGGGAGTTAGTCAGCTGTCACGGGCTGCTTCCTGGGGTGTGTGTGTGTGTGTGGTGTGAAAAAAAAAAAAAAAAGTAGTTAGTGTAGTTAGTAAACAGTTGATTGATAGTTGAGAGGCGGGCCGAAAGAGCAAAGCTCAACCCCCGTAAAATACAACTAAGTGAATACCACGTGCTGTGATACACCACGTGCTGTGGTACACCACGTGCTGTTGTACACCACGTGCTGTTGTACACCACGTGCTGTGGTACACCACGTGCTGTGACATACCACGTGCTGTTGTACACCACGTGCTGTTGTACACCACGTGCTGTTGTACACCACGTGCTGTGGTACACCACGTGCTGTTGTACACCACGTGCTGTGGTACACCACGTGCTGTGGTACACCACGTGCTGTGACATACCACGTGCTGTTGTACACCACGTGCTGTTGTACACCACGTGCTGTTGTACACCACGTGCTGTGGTACACCACGTGCTGTTGTACACCACGTGATGTGGTACACCACGTGCTGTGACATACCACGTACTGTGGTACACCACGTGCTGTTGTACACCACGTGCTGTTGTACACCACGTGCTGTGGTACACCACGTGCTGTGATACACCACGTGCTGTGGTACACCACGTGCTGTGATACACCACGTGCTGTTGTACACTACGTGCTGTTGCACACCACGTGCTGTGGTACACCACGTGCTGTGGTACACCACGTGCTGTGATACACCACGTGCTGTGGTACACCACGTGCTGTGGTACACCATGTGCTGTGATACACCACGTGCTGTGGTACACCACGTGCTGTGGTACACCACGTGTTGTACACCACGTGCTGTGATACACCACGTGTTGTACACCACGTGCTGTGATACACCACGTGTTGTACACCACGTGCTGTGATACACCACGTGTTGTACACCACGTGCTGTGGTACACCAAGTGCTGTGATACACCACGTGCTGTGGTACACCACGTGCTGTTCTACACCACGTGCTGTGGTACACCACGTGTTGTGATACACCACGTGCTGTTGTACACCACGTGCTGTGATACACCACGTGCTGTTGTACACCACGTGCTGTGGTACACCACGTGCTGTGATACACCACGTGCTGTGGTACACCACGTGCTGTTCTACACCACGTGCTGTGGTACACCTCGTGCTGTGATACACCACGTGCTGTGGTACACCACGTGCTGTGGTACACCACGTGTTGTGATACACCACGTGTTGTACACCACGTGCTGTGGTACACCACGTGTTGTACACCACGTGTTGTACAACACGTGCTGTGATACACCACGTGCTGTGATACACCACGTGTTGTACACCACGTGCTGTGGTACACCACGTGTTGTACACCACGTGTTGTACACCACGTGCTGTGATACACCACGTGCTGTGATACACCACGTGTTGTACACAACGTGCTGTGATACACCACGTGTGTGGTTCACCACGTGCTGTGGTACACCACGTGTTGTGATACACCATGTGGTGTACACCACGTGCTGTTGTACACCACGTGTTGTGATACACCACGTGTTGTACACCACGTGTTGTACACCACGTGCTGTGGTACACCACGTGTTGTGATACACCACGTGTTGTACACCACGTGCTGTGATACACCACGTGCTGTGATACACCACGTGTTGTACACCACGTGCTGTGGTACACCACGTGTTGTACACCACGTGTTGTACACCACGTGCTGTGATACACCACGTGCTGTGATACACCACGTGCTGTGATACACCACGTGCTGTGATACACCACGTGCTGTGATACACCACGTGTTGTACACACGTGCTGTGGTACACCACGTGTGTTGTACACCACGTGTTGTACAACACCTGCTGTGATACACCACGTGCTGTGATACACCACGTGCTGTGATACACCACGTGTTGTACACCACGTGCTGTGGTACACCACGTGTTGTACACCACGTGTTGTAACCACGTGCTGTGATACACCACGTGCTGTGATACACCACGTGTTGTACACCACGTGCTGTGATACACCACGTGCTGTGGTACACCACGTGCTGTGGTACACCACGTGTTGTGATACACCACGTGTTGTACACCACGTGCTGTTGTACACCACGTGTTGTGATACACCACGTGTTGTACACCACGTGTTGTACACCACGTGCTGTGGTACACCACGTGTTGTGATACACCACGTGTTGTACACCACGTGCTGTGGTACACCTCGTGCTGTGATACACCACGTGATGTGGTACACCACGTGTTGTACACCACGTGTTGTACACCACGTGCTGTTGTACACCACGTGCTGTGATAACCACGTGCTGTGGTACACTACGTGCTGTGGTACACCACGTGCTGTGGTACACCACGTGCTGTGGTACACCACGTGCTGTGGTACACCACGTGCTGTGGTACACCACACTCACACAACTCCGGTATGGCATCTCTCTGCTTGTCTTGAAATAAGCAAGCTGTAGCTCACCATGAGATATCTTCCCAGTATTGTTTGTTTCTTAACTTTGGAGTGAGTCTTTTGTGGTGCACAGTGCTGAAGGCTTTGCTAAATATAGGGGGCATGACTTCCCAATTTGCCCAAAATATGCCATAAATAAAAACTGGTTCGATTTCAGTCAAACTTTTTTGACGAGTTGTACATGAAAAGAGTTTCATCTGGCCTAAGTTTCAGCATCGTAGCATAAATAGGAAGGGAGAAAAAAATATTGAAGTAGGTGTCAAAATTATTCCAAAATGGTCAAAAACGAATATCAAACACAAGTGTCAACTGAAATCATATCTATGACTCTTTGCTATCACAATAGCATACATTAAAAAAAATATTATAATTAGTTTTTTAGAAAAAAATGTAAGTTAATTTTTGTTTTCCCAAATTTTTTTTTTTTTGCTTTTTTATCGGACGATTTGCATGAAACTTATACACCTGACTGCACATAAGCCTATCTGTAAGGGTGCTAATTTTGGAGAAAAGTGGTTGATGCCACAGCCACAGATTTTAGAACCTTAGAGTTTATTATTTGCTTGTTTTTTTCAATTAACAAAAACGTTCAAATAACTTTTACATTCTTTATTCAATTTACGTGAAACTTACACGTTATATGTATAGTGTATGTCTCTAAACCCCCAAGTTATCGTTTTTTCTTAAGTTCATTTATTGATTTTATAATAGCAATAAACATGACATATTTGCATTATTTTTGGGGGATCTTTGACTATTTGTACTTGGAAAACTAAAGATGTTTTGTTAACTCCATATCTTACGAACCTTTATTATATGCTAATGTGTCAGAAAAGTGTCACAGAATGATTATATCTGAAAGGTCTGTTGTTTTATATAAACTTGAAAATGTGTGAAATTCGTTGAAAAAAAACAAAACAAAATATTTCTCCCTTTCTATTTACGCTGCAGTACTGAAACTTGGAACAATTGCAGCAATTTTCATATACAAATAGTGAAAAAATACTGGTTGACATTGAACAACTTTTCCAATACCCAAGTAATGCCGACAAGGTACAAAAGTTCTCTCCGCTATCACCTACCTTATATATGTACTGGATAAGAATGAAATAAATTTGTTAAACTTAAAAAGCATTTTAGAGTTGTTGAAGTTATAATTATATTCGGTTTTTGCAATAATTAATTTAAGTCATTTTCCTACAATAGACGTAATGATAATTTGACGTAATGATAACAGACTTAATGATAAGAAATGAAGCGTAAATTACAACACTTAAATCCATTAACTATTTTATCTTTGGTACTTTTTGTAACTGAAAAAACATGAAGATAGAAAATGTATTATATTCATTTATAAACAATCCATCAACTACCATATTTGAGAATGGAAATATATAAAATTCTGAACTCCACTTTACACGTGCACAATGTTGTAGTCAAATACACTAAGAAATTAACATATCTGGTGAGGTCATCGCATCACATGATTGCTAAGGGTGGTATGGATCACTTAATCAATAATGAAGTACTAGCCATGTATCTAGTGAGAAGCAGACCTAATGTACATACATGTGTCATTGCATCAACATTATTTAACACAGCAGAGATGTGGCTGGGTTGTGAGTATTTAACAAAAACAATAAAAGGCATAACTACTATTTATCTTTCTCTGCCTTTCCCTCTTAAGGATCACTGCCAAACTCGAGATGCAATATGTGGCAACGAAATACAGGTTTCATTAGCTTGAGCAGAGCAATTTTATCGCTCGAATCACCCGACATACAAGAATTATGGAACACATTT
>WNGS01111191.1:0-13883 GCA_020271785.1 Procambarus virginalis | reverse complement strand
TCTCCTCCAGTCGCAGTTGTCTCTCTCCTTCTTCTCGCTGCAGCCGTGCTTCTTTGCTCACGCTCCTCTCGCTGCAGCCGTGCTTCTCGCTCCTCTCGCTGCATTTGCGCTTCTCTTTCCTCTCGCTGCATTTGCGCTTCCCTTTCCTCTCGCTGCATTTGCGCTTCCCTTTCCCTCCGCTGCATTTGCGCTCTCCTTTCCTCTCGTCTCAGCTGGGCTTCCTGTTGCATCTTCATTATTTCCAGTTGCAGGCTCCTCTTACTACAGCTGGACCTTCCACTGGTCCCATGTTCACTGTGAATTCCTTCCACACTGGTATGGCGCTTGGGGTGGGTCCAGTCGGGACGGTTCACACCTTGGGACAACTCTTCTCGGGACGGCTCTCCTTGAGATGGCTCCTCTCCCGTCGCCTCCTCTCGAGCTGTGAGCTGTGCCATGATCTCTATCCTTCGCTCCGCAACCTTAGTCGTCCTCAACCTGATCCCAAAGTGGTTTGCCACTTGTTGGAGTTGGGCCTTGGTACACTCTTCCAAAATTCTCTCGTCCCTTGTGTCAATAAATTTCTTTACTTTATCCTCCTCCATCTCTATATCATCGAGCATACACGACAGCACAGACAAGTTAGTAGGTACTAATTTCACCGTTTCAGTCCCTCAGCTGGTTGGGTAACAGTACTCTGAATTCACTGGCCACACTGTATTTGTACCCTGGCAACACTGTCTTGAAATCTTGGGCAACACTGTAGCTTGATCAACACACCTTGGCAACACCGTAGCTTGATCCACTCTTCCTGGCGAAGTCTCCAGTTCTTGGCTACTGTGGTTCGAATCCTGGCAAGGTCGCGAGTTCTCTGTCACGGGGGGTGGGCCGGGGCTCTGCTTACACTCTGCTGCTAGGGGCTCAGGAGGCAGAATACTCAGCCCCTCCCGACTCCCGGGATTCACCGGAGTCTCCTTGGTCCCACAGGAGAGGACCAGCAATGCCCACCTCCGCAGGTCTTTGCTTCCACCACTGAAGGGGTGCCACTGACTCACCCTGGAAGCCCTTCAGTCAACCACGGGGAAACTGCTATCAGCAATTCCGGCCTAGACCCGTGGAGGAGTGAAGGAAGACTCGGGCTTACCTTATAACAATGACCTCCCTGAGTCTTGCCTGCCGGACAAAGAGGTTGCAGGAACTCCTTTCCCGCCTATCTTCTCTATCTTTTCCTCAACAAGGTCGCCAGCTGGGTTATTATATCTGCACCCCAGCGATGCAGTTCAGTGGGTGTATATATGTTGTCTGTTGCCAGAGTGTTGCTACTCCCAAGATCTACTATTGGACGGTCGGCCCAGGGTACACTCCCTTGAAGGTCCGTGTGGCTTTACCTCTCTCTAGCCACCACGTTACTAGTTGCCACCATTCAGGCACTAGTACTGATCGGATGGCTAAGGATACACTTTTACATCAGTCTGTGCTGTTACCACTCTTCAGGCAATAAGAATTTCCATGGGGAACATGGTGTTCCCTAGGTGGTGCTGTGATAACCTTCGTGTATGCTCGTATAGAAATATAATAATAATAATAATGGAGGCACACTTAAACACAATAATAAAATGTGTGATTTTACTAACACAAACTACATGATCACACATATGATTACAAGTGATACAAGAAAATGAAAATAATAATAACTCTGGAGACTGTCAGCAACTCTTCTCTCACATTCTCCAGGCACATTCAACTGGGCAGATAGACAGGAGTCACACACACTCTCAGAAGGGCCTCTTCGCCATGTCGGCACCTCTTCTTCACTGTCCTGCCATCCACACACGCTGTCCTCTCTGACAGTCCTGGACATAAGCTGCCCTGCAGCCTATTCTGCTGCTAAAGTATTAACATCCTATTGCCACATACATAAGTGAATATTGTGGCCTATCTAGCCTACTCTCACAAAGGGGTAATGGGAGGGAAAATGATCTACCTTAACATCCCTGGCTCACGACGCCTGTCCCTCGATGGTGTGAGGGTCCTATGCTTCCTGAGTCGATCCTCGGTGATCCAGGAACGTTCCCACAGGTCCTCAGGTGTCGTGAAGCCTTCGCGTCTTCGCCGTTCCAATCCCTGGGGTTCAGCTATCCCAGTCCTGGTCCATCAATGGGCGCTGAGCTAATCGTCGTATTCGCACACACGTTCCTTCCACAAGGTGTTGCTCCTTGTCCTAGAAACGGTGTCGTCCCTCCAGCACCCTCAGCGGATGTGACCCAGTCACAGCTATGCCTGCCCACCACACCTTTCAGGCCCTCAACGTCACGCGCCGCTGCCCAGCATCGTCGCAGCCAATTCTCCAAGTTTGGCACTTCTCTGCCCACTCAACTTGGTTCCTTTTTGCTTCCCAGAAGCGCGGGGCCTCCTATATATCAGGTGGGCTGCGATGGCTAGCTCTAATCCACTGAGAAAGGCCTGTTTAGCCTCGAATCCTTGAGAGCTGACATAGGAGCATCCTCTCCCCTTCGCTGTCAGGTCAACTCTGACGTTGGCGCCGCCCGGGACACTCGGTGACGTCACGGCGGGCTCTAATTGGTCGCCTGTGACCCGAGTCACCCAATCCTCACACGGCTTGGCATCCACTCTAAAACGTCATATCTACAGTAGGGGATACTGTTTCATTTTCATCAGGGCGCCAATTTTCCTTTACTTACAACTTATAAAGTAAGTTTCTCCCTTAACTGGCGGCCTATCTGGTCGCCACACATACCAATAGACTTCCCTATATGTCGGAGAAACAGTAGGGAGAGTCGATATGACTCTTATAGCAGGCAAAGGAAAGAGATTAGGAGAGGGCACCGTAACAATACCCAGCCTCTCACCATAAGATGGGATACATACCCAGCCTCTCACCATAAGATACATACTCAGCCTCTCACCATGAGATGGGATACATACCCAGCGTGTAAAATCACTCTGGAGTCTGTAGCACATTCCAAATACCTTTGTTGTTGTTGTTGTTGTTAAAGATTCGCTACCTGGAACAAAGTTCCAAGTAGCACGGGCTATGGTGAGCCCGTAAGGCACTTTTCTTACCTTTGTTATTTTGTTAGTTTTAATAAATCCTTTAAAATAATGGCTGTAGGTATGTGGTGACTTTGCATAACTATCCAAAAAAAACATCCGATGTTTAACTTTATCAACATAAATACCTACCCAATGTCCCATAGTTATTCTGCTGTGTGATGGTAAAATAATAGTTATGAAGACGATAGGTTTTCTTGACGAGTTATTTAAATGTTCTATCTCGTCAGCATTATAACAGCCTAGGTAGAGCACTCGACCCTCTAGATTATTTTTTAAATTAATATTTATATCATAACAAATCATTATGTTTTTAAGCTCGCACGTCGCATAGAACAGTTCTCTGCCCGTCGATGGATAGTACCCCGGTCGTTTCCCCAAACAGTAAAACCAGTCTGTTATATGTAACACCTCCGCCAAATTCAAGCTCCATATGCAAGTAGCCAGATTTCTGCACAGGGAGGGAATCCTTCGTTTGAATGGTGGTTAAGTCAAAGGCAAATATTGATCTCCCCTTATTAAAAGTGTCAATGCCCAGTAGTAAATCATGCACTAAGCCTAATGTCTTCAAAGGCTCGTAATAAAGGCGGGAATAATGGTTGTCGAAATCACCGCCAATTCGGTAAATTGCATTATTGTTCAAATACACGGCGATACTTTTCAGCTTTGCATTTTCAAAATATAATCCATTACCTTGGTGAAGACCGGTATAATAATTCATTGGGACGGTAACTATATATATCTTGTGTGGAATTAACAGTCTCCGTGGTGTAGTGGTAAGACACTCGCCTGGCGTTCCGCGAGCGCTATGTCATGGGTTCGTATCCTGGCCGGGGAGGATTTACTGGGCGCAAATCCTTAACTGTAGCCTCTGTTTAATGCAACAGTAAAATGTGTACTTGGATGAAAAAACGATTCTTCGAGGCAGGGGATCGTATTCCAGGAACCTGCCCGAAACGCTATGCGTACTAGTGGCTGTGCAAGAATGTAACAACTCTTGCATATATCTCAAAAAAAAAAAACTTGTGCCCAAGGCTGATCAATTAAGAGACTAGTTTGGTTCCCTGCTAGGACATGTGTTTTAGAAATGGTTCTATTGAAAGTACAGCTTATAGGGTCAGCGGATGCTAACAGTGAGCTGTTTAAGACCAGGTAGGCACTTGGGTAGGGGAACACCTGCGTTACCCATAACTTAGCATAATCCATATGCAAGCGATACTTAGAGCCATCGTCCACTTTTGTATTTAGCACCCAAGCATGAGGAGAGGGCTCCAATCTTAGACGCACATCTATATTATCCAATACACGGCGATACACGGCGATATCCGTGTATCACCGTGTATTGATTTCCAATACACGGCGATACTTTTCAGCTTTGCATTTTCAAAATATAATCCATTACCTTGGTGAAGACCGGTATAATAATTCATTGGGACGGTAACTATATATATCTTGTGTGGAATTAACAGTCTCCGTGGTGTAGTGGTAAGACACTTGCCTGGCGTTCCGCGAGGCGAGTGCCGCGATTAGAGAGTTCCGCGATTAGAGCGCCAAGAGCTCGTTTGCTGATAATCTACGACGAAGGAGGATGTTGGTGCTGGGAGGGTCGTGCATGACGCCCCGCGGGCCATGTTGTGATACATCAAGAGAGCTGATGTGATTGGCTAATTGGAAAAATAAGATGGAGACACTAAACCATACTGCAAGTTTGTTTACAGTTCTAGTGTGGAGAAGGAAGACGACATGTGCCTTCAGTGCTAAGGAGGAAGAGAACTTGCCATTCTGGGAGTGAGCAGGGAGAGCACAAGCAACTACAAGTCATCTAAGGACCTTTTTTTGTACTGGACCATGATCAACGGAGGACCGACCACCAGGACAGAGGACCTCAACGATCATCGCGAGAGGATATGTCGACTTTGTAGCAGAGAGAATTAAGGTAAATAGATTTCCTCCTATTACCCCTTGATCTAGATGAGCTAGAGTATTATTTATGCCGTGATCATTATCTTTATTATTATTATTATTATTACCAGTGTGGTAGGATTAGGCTATGTGCCAGGATATACATTTATACATGCACTAACTTACACAGGAAGGAGTAGTGACATTTTGTGGCATTGAGAGGAGATGGCTGATTTTAAGAAATCAGATGTGAAGCATTTTAATGGTCGAGCTGGCCGTGATGCTAGAGATGGTGTGAGGAGTGTTGCAGTCGTCTGACAGTTCTACATATTTATTTTGCGGGTCCAGTGTAATTTTCTTCAGTAAACTTATCATTATTTTTATCATTGTGTTTGAGTGAGCCTTCTATCTCTAGGGCGAGTTGAGTAAGTTATTTAATATTGCACTGCATTATATCTAGCATTGAGTCCTTGGCTTATGATAATTATCAAGACCACTGAGAAGTGTTTTTGGGATGTAAATGCAGGTACCCAGCTGGCGACCTTGATTACGGGTGAGTGGCAAGATTCACCTTGGTGTTTTCCAGTGTTACAGCTCGCAAGTTCAGCTGGGAGTGACAGAGAGGTAAGAGTGGATTTCCCCACTCGCCATGAGTGCAAGGCTGTGACACGGGTAGTGTCTCAGCCCGTGGTAGACTGGGGAGCTCCCAGTGTGATCAGTTGCACCCGGGTACAGGGGAGCAAAGACCCGTGGGATACCCAAAACCGTAACAGTGGCGACCTTGCCAGGATCGCGAGTGAGAGTGTTGCCAAGGATTGCGAGTGCAGTGAAAAGCCTACCAAGGTCGATATTGAGTGGCAATTTTAGTTTGTGATTTTAGTTTACACTACTCACTAGTGTATTCCAGGGTGTGCAATTACTCACTCAATAACCTAGAGATGGAGGAGGATAAGGTAACTAAGTTAAGGTCGAGGTAAAGTAGGGGAAGCTCGGGATGTCCCCACCACCCAGGAAACAGGATGCCCACCAGGTGAAGGAATGAGATCGGCCGGTTTTCGTACCTCAGGAGGCCGAGGGGTTTTTCGATAATTTTGAACGGATCGTGACCCTGAAGAAATGGCCGGAAGTGGAATGGGTGGAACTGGTCCAGAGTAGGCTGACTCGTGAGGCACGGGAGCCCTACAGCATGCTGGACCCTGATGGGTGTGCAAGTTATGAGGCCGTGAGGAATGCCGTGCTGCATTCTTTCAGATTGACGCCTGAATTGTAGAGGAAGAGGGTCAGAGAGTGCACCCGAGCGCCGGGTAAGTCATACGTCGAGACTGCCAGGGAAACTAAGCGGAGGCACTTGGGTGGTTGAAGGCCGAGGGAGTTGAGACAGCCGAAGAGATCAAGCAGCTCATGGTTATGAAGAGGCCATATCCATGCTCCACCCCGAGCTGAGAATCAATGTGAAGGAAGCGGGTATCAAGGCACTAAGGACTGCAGCAGACAGGGCTGACATGCTGGAGAAGGCTCTACGTCTTCGCAGGGAAGGACCGCTCAAACCACCAGTGTGCCCAAGGTTCTGGGGCAGTTTTAAGAGTTCGGGAGTGGCGAAGACAGGAATGAATCCTCTCGGATCTTACCTCCCAAGTGGAGTGAACCGAGGGTTCAAGAGTTCAAGGGAACCGGTGAGGAAACCCCATGGAGGAACACTGGGTCTAGTTCTGAAGTGGGGAGTACTGCCAGAGAAACGGCGATGGAGGGCGCAAGGAGGACAAAGGGGACGGTGTCTTCCGGGAGTGTTGCCAGAGTTACTGGTAGATGGTCACCCCCTCCAGAAGAAGCAGATGTTTTAATTGTGGGGGAAGTGGACACTTTGCGCGAGAGTGTGGCTGCCAAAAGCACGGGGTTAACGTGGCTTTCATTAGGATGGAATGCGGAGAAGACGATACTCTAAAGAAGATTCCAAAGAAGAAGGAGAAGAGGATTCACCCCTTTGTATGTGAAGGAACTGTGAGGGAAGGAGAAGCTGACCCAGTTCCAGTGAGGATGTTGAGGGATACTGGGTCCGATTTCACCTTGGTTAGTGAGACCCTATTCCTTGTGGGTTACGAGAGCTCCAGTGTGGGAATATCCATGATAAGAATGTTGGGGGGGCCGAGTGAGAATGCCCCCTCCACGAGGTGACACTCAATTCAGACTACGGTTGCCAGACCTTAGTAGTGGGGGTTGGTGCTTTGCTTCCTAGGATGGAGGGGCAAGTGATTTTAGGAAACGACTCCTGTTGGGGGGTGGGGGGTGTTCTCCCAAACCTCATCAAGTGTGAGAGGAGTGTGTGAAGCCCTATAGAAGGAGCAGCACAACGGACACCGAGGATGACGCGACGGAAATCGCGAATGTGGCGTTTCCGGTATCAGGGCGTCGAGGAGGATGATGTGAGCAGGTCTGGTCATACTGGAGAGGATATGCCAGATGACCTGGGGGCTTAATCATCTGTTCGAGGAAGAGGCCGGAGGAGCAGTGTTAGGTGGGGAAGGTCCGGATAGAAGTATCCAGATTACTCCCACCAATCGTCCTCACAGAGTTGATCGTGCCCATCTATGCGAGCTGCAGAAGGAGGAGGAGTTTCTCGAATTTGTGCGGGAGGCCGAGGGAGATCTCGCGGGACCTGACTCACCGATTCACTTCTTTTTAGAGAAAAGAGTGTTGATGAGACAATGGAGATCGGTGCAAATGGTGGAGGAGGATGGAGTGTTGGGAGTGAGGTATCAAGTGATAGTGCCGGCGCGATGTAGGTGCGCGGTACTAGAGCTTGCGCACTCTGTGGATCCCGCAGGTCACTTACAAGTGACCAAGACACTAAGCCAGATTAGAGAGCATTTTTATTGGTCGAGAATGGACACCGATGTGAAGAGACATTGCAAAACATATTTTCCGTGTCAAAGGACATGGAAGAACGTCCCCACAATACCGATGGCCCCTCTGGTATCTGCTCCTGCTTTTGGCCAAGCGTTCGAGCGCCTAATTCTCGACGTTGTGGGAACCTTACCTTGGTCAAAATGGGGGAAAAATTATTTACTCACCATCATGTGCGCTTCTACATATTTTCCAGAAGCGATCCCAGTGTGGAAGGTGACGTCGAAAGTCATTATGGGACACTTTCACCATAAGATGGGAAGCGATTCTTCTCTTGTGTAGGAGTGCCCAAAGAGATCCTGTCAGACTGTGGGGAGTGTATTCCAGTCAAAGTGGTTTAGACAGACTATCGCGGGCTGGGTAATAACGCAACTACGATCTTCACCCTATAGACCTCGGTCGCAGGAAACAATTGAGAAGTTCCACTCGACCCTGAAGACTGTGTTGAGAGTATATTGCGCAGAACAGGGGCGGAATAGGACGAGGCCGTATTTCCAGCCTTGTTTGCGATAAGAGACGCTGTGGTAGAATCTCTGGTATTCTCACCTTTTCAACTTGAATACAGTCATGAAGTGAGAAGTCCTTTAGTAATCTTGAAGGAGCGATTGACATCAGGGTAACAGTGGAAGACTACGTGCAGAAGTTCAGGGAACGATTAGAAATGGAGAAGAAGCTGGCAGCTGAACACCTGAGGACTGCACAGGAGAAGATATCGGTCTGGTACGATCGAAATGCTGTCCCAAAAAAGTTTAAAGTGATCGAGCTGAGGTCATTGAGCCAGGCGATGATGCTGCTACCCGGAGATGGTAGAGTTACGGAATCGTGCTTTGGTTGTCCCTACTCGATTGTCAGGCGAGTAGGTAAGGTGAACTACGAGATCAGCAATCCGAATCGCCCTCGAAAGACACAGGTGTGTCACGTAAACCGACTGAAACCCTACTTCCAGGCGGAACAGGAGGACGCAAGCAGGGAGAAGACATTGCGTGGTTAGGAGGAGAGAGGATGGTTCTGTGTATGCAACTGAGCCAAGAGTTGCCATCGGAGGGAGGGCAGTGGGCCCGTGTCGATGGTACTCGTCTCTCCAACACCGAGAGTTTGACGCGCCTAGAGGAGAAACCGCATCATCTGGATGTGAGGCAGAGGGACGACCTTGTGACTCTGCTGAGGAAGAACGAGTCACTCTTCACGGAAGTGCCCCGACGGCACCGGAACATGGTGCATGAGGTGGAAGTGAGGGGTGGAAAACCGATTAAACTGAATGCCTATTAGGTCAGAACAGAGAAGAGGAAGCTCAAGCAGCAAGTGGTAGAATATTTGTTGGCAAATGATCTTGCCGAGCCTAGCAATAGTGAGTGGAGTTAACCCTGTGTGTTGGTGAAGAAGGGTGATGGTGCATTCCGTTTTTGTACAGATTATCGGAAGGTAAATTCCCTCACTGGCTGAGCGGACAGAACACTGGACATGTGATCCTGTGGTTCCGGGTTCGATCCCGGGTGCCGGCGAGAAACAATGGGCAGAGTTTCTTTCACCCTGATGCCCCTGTTACCTAGCAGTAAATAGGTATATGGGAGTTAGTTGGCTGTCATGGGCTGCTTCGTGCAGGTGGAGGCCTGGTTGAGGACCAGGCCACGGGGACACTAAGCCCCGAAATCATCTCAACATAACCTCAAGATAACCACCGTGTCAGATTCCTACCCTATGTCTCGAGTAAGTGATTGTATCGACCAAGTGGGAAACGCCAAGTAGGTTTCCAAAGTCGGTCTGTTGACAGGCTACTATCAGATACCTTTATCTCCAATTGCAAGGAAGATCTCTGCGTTTGTAACACCGGACGGCTTGTACCAGTTCAAAGTACTTCCGTTCGGCATGAAGAATATCTGAGGTTTATTCCAAAGAATGGTAAACGGGGTACTACGAGGAGCTGAAGGTTGCACAGTATACATCGTCGACATAGTAGTGTAAGCCAACAGTTGGAAGGAGCATATGGATCGACTAAAAGAATTATTCAGAAGATTAGAAGAGGCGAACCTGATGATTTGCCTAGCCAAAAGCAAGTTCTGGAAGGCTAAATTGGAATATTTAAGCTTTATCGTGAGCCAAGAAGAAGTAGCTCCAGTTGATCAAAAGGTAGTTGCCATTACGAAATATCCGACTCCCAGGGCGAGGAAAGAGCTGCTACGCTACCTCGGGAGAACTGACTACTACCACGGTTTTTGCAAGAATTTCTCAACGGTGGCTCACCCTCTGACAGAGTTACTATCTAAGAATGTTAGAAGGAAGTGATGGGAAGGCATGTCAGGAGTAGTTCGAGAAAACAAAAAAAATTCTGACGGAAGCCCCAGTGTTGATCTCTCTTGATTTCGAAGCAGGATTCATTTTATATGTCGATGCTAGTAACGTGGTGATAGGAGCCATGTTGGCCCTGGAAAAAAACGAGATACACCGACCAGTAGCTCTCTACTAGAAGAAGTTTGAGAGGTATCAACAAGCTTACAGCACGATGGAGAAAGAAGAGTTAGCCCTGATTTTGTCATTGAGGCATTTCGACGTCTATGTGGGAGGAGATACTAGACCATTTCAAGTGTTCACTGATCACAACCCCTTGACGTTCGTACATAAAATGAAGAACTCAAACCAGAGACTGACGAGATGGTCTTTGTTATTGCAGGAGTACTGGTTAGAAGTTAGACATATCAAAGAAAAGGAGAATGTGATAGCAGACGCACTGTCCCGAGTGCACTAAACAGATATGACTCTTATTTTAAGGGAAGGGGTATGTGACTGTACTCCGCCTACATCTTCCTTACTCCTGCGTAAAGAGTCATATATCTGCAACCCGCACGTTCTCGGAGGCTCAAGGAACATTTTGGTGTATATAAAGTATATAAAGTTATCGTGTGAATTTGCTGATTTAGTTTTGTCACTAAAGGTGGCTTATGCCCTTTAGTATCACAAGATGGCACTGGGGCGAGGATGTTATTACCAAATGAGCCTGGTGTCAGCCATCTGGTGATTGGCCAGGTAAGGTCACGTGAAGGAAGTAACCAATAGCGCGGCGCCCTTGGGTGGTGTGACGTCACAGGGCGGAGGGGTCGGTCGGCCCAGTGCCCTGCCGCGCTCAGTGTCACAGCATGTCATTGAGCGTGGACACACTCAAGTGAGCTCTGAGTTTGGAGGCTAGGAAGCCCCCAGCCGGAGAACCCAAGCGGCCACATTGATACTACAGACGTAGAGGAAGACCAGCTGACTCCTGGGGAGTACATGGAAGCAAGGCTTACTTGGTGTTAGAGCGCCAAGAGCTCGTTTGCTGATAATCTACGACGAAGGAAGATGTTTTCGCAGGGAGGGTCGTGCTTGATGCCCTGCAGGCCATGTTGTGACACATCAAGCGAGCTGCTGTGACTGGGTCAAGTCCACTGGAAGGATAAGAAGGGGACAAATCCACAAGGGCCGTGACGAGGGTTCGAACCTACGTCCGGGAGGATACCAGACGCTGCCTTAATCGACTGAGCTATGACATGGTAAAAGAATTGCGACCAGGGAAATCATCCTGATTTACCAATGGATCCTGCAGTCTCTCTGAGACACAAACCATGGTTTTACACAATCCTCCTGCCCCCCCTTCCTGGTTTGTGTCTCGGAGAGACTGCAGGATCCGTTAGCAAATCAGGATGATTTCCCGGTCGCAATTCTTTTTACCATGTCGTAGCTCACTCGATTAAGGCAGCGTCTGGGATCCTCTCGGACGTTGGTTCGAACCCACGTCACGGCCCTTGTGGATTTGTTCATTTGATGCATCATGCCATTGTGATTTTTGTGTGTAATAAGAAGGGGACACTGAACCAAACTGCAAGTTTGTCTTCAGTTCCAGTGGGAGACGGGAGACGACATGCGCCTTCAGTGCTAAGGAGGAGGTGGACCTGCCTTCTAGAAGTGAGAACGGAGAGGACGCGCAACTACAAGTTATCTAAGGACCTTGTGTGTACTGGACCTTGATCAATGGAGGATTGGCCACCAGTACAGAGGACCTCAACAAACATCGCCAGATGATATGTCGACTCTGCAGCAGAGAGAATTAAGGTATTTAAATTCCTTCCCATTACCCGCTTAATCTAGGTGAGCTAGAGTATTATTTATGCTGTGATCATTATCTTTATTGACTACTGAGAAGTGTTGCTGGGATGTGAATATAGGTACCCAGCTGTCGACCTTGATTACGGGTTAGTGGCAAGATTCACCTATGTGTTTCCCAGTGTTACGGCGGGCAAGTTCAGCTGAGAGTGACAGATATTAAGGTTGGATTTCCTCACTCGCCATGGGTACAAGGTCGTGACATGGGTAGTGTCTCAGCCCGTGGCAGACTGGGGGGCTCCTGGGCGATCAGATGCGCCCAGGCACAGGAGAGCAAAGACCCGTGGGATGCCAAAAACCGTAACAATACCCAGCCACTCACCATAAGATGGGGATACATACCCAGCCTCTCATAATAAGATGGGGATACACACCCAGCCTCTCACCATAAGATGGGATAAATGACTGACAATTAATCCCTTATCAGTCAGAGTTGAGACCATGGTCGTACAGGAGTGGAGTCGGTCCCGAGCGGGTGAGGGGTGGGGGGAGTAACAAACAGTACCTCGGTCCAGTATAGAGTGCGTGGAGGACGGCAGAGTCTTACCTGCTCCTGGAGAACAAAGTGAAGATGACCGTCGATGACACGACACCCACACAGCCTGTGCAGAGCGCTGATGTTGTTCCTCAGGTCCATACTGCCGCATACTGTGCCGGAGACACACCACACAAATATAAATTGTAGTATAGAGTTTCGCTGAATAGTTTGTATATAAATTTTAGTAATATAGGTTATAACTAATATTTCTAATAAAAAATTGTTTTTTCATAGTAATATTACGTTTTACAAACTTTCCTTTTCTAAAGACTTGTAACTGCGTGACTCACCATAGATGTATAGTGACTGTTGTGAGCCTATTGTTGAATCACTTGTGTTATAAAAAGATTATTTAAATGTATATGTATTTGTATAATTGATTGTATATATATGAAAATTGTTACGAACCTTACCTCCTGTGGAGGTTAGTTTCAAGTATAAAATGTTGGTGGACACAGTGGAGAATTTTTCATAGGAAAATATCTACAGCTGATTTCAGGTAGGCCACGAGTTACCAGTAATACTCCGCCCAACAAAGTAGTACCTTCTCAGCTGGAGATTGTCAGGAATAATGCGAACTGGAATAGCCTAACTATGTGAGGGAGAAATGGACTCATTCTAAAAGCATGCATGGAAAATATGGTAAATAAAGTCAATAAAGGTTTGATTGCAACTGTAAAGCATAGAGTATTAATGGGCGATGACGCAAGAGAGGTGGACGCCATCTTGACTTGAGAGGAGGTGTATCACTGCCGACCCGGTCCTGCTATTTGAGTTTTTTTTTTCCGGCCGTACAGTCAGCTAAGCCTACTTTTATATCTACACAGGGATGCAAGATATTGTAGAGTAGTTATGCAGACTTTGGAGGTATTCTTTAAGAGAGAGTCCAGGTTTCCTTAGAGGTGTAAATATATGTCATCGGTGGATAGCTGTGGTGGCTCTGTGCACGGTTCCAGATTTGGGATAGAGAGCCATAGGGTATCTAGAGCCCGCTTGGGGGGGTTATATAACATTATAATGACCTTGTGTTGTAAGAAACCACATTTCATATGTGTAATATCGTGTGTTTTATACATATAAATTTGTGTTTTTGTACTAGGCTGTTTTTACTCTCTTGATTTGCCTTAGGCTCAAGTGTAATCATCTATTCCCCTAGACAATATTTAAAGGTCCACCACCACTAAATTAAACAGGCCTCTGAGACACAGCTATGAACAAAGTTATTGACACACACACTCGTGACACAATTGCAGGCCTGTCCGGGAACACCTCACTAATTGAGCAGCCTGATCGAAAGCCTAATAAAAGTGGTAAGCCTTGTGTAGGTGTAACCAGACATAAAAATTGTGTAGCCTATTTA
>WNGS01111190.1:0-13293 GCA_020271785.1 Procambarus virginalis | reverse complement strand
TCCGACAGGCCACACTATGAACATGTGTGTGTGTATTATAAACACCTGTGATAAGATACGGGGTGTGGTTTGAGCTGCTCACTTTCCCTCACTGTGTTATCATTGAGGTGGGCGACTGCCCTATGCATAGCTTGACCTAAAGCAGCACATGACCGTCACGGAGAAGGGAGACGTGTCTCATCAGTCCCGAAGAACTGATGACTATTGTCCACAAGACTATGTGGAAATGAAAAGAATGTGGGAAACAAGACAGGGAAATGAAAGGGTGTAATAAAACTAGAAGGAAATGACATATTATTATAACACCATCGTCAATGGTATTTTCTTTCCACAATATTAAATTGTTTGAAAGCCGCACTTGTCTTATATTTGTAAAGCATTATTTTGATGATTCCTTAAGGAAGAATCCTGTGAGGATTCCTTAATCCTTGATGGATATTAGTATTATTATTTTATAATAATTTTAATAACTAATTGATGGTAATTAATAATTATATAGTCATGGTCCTGCTGGGTCGGGAAATGGAGCGGGCCTCGGGTGAAAGAGGGCTGTGACCGATCACTGTTCCAACCCGTTGCGGGACCGGGGTCTCCACCTCCGTGGGCTCGTGCGGCCCCCAGGCTCTGCTTCAGGAGGCTGGGGTCGCTCTTGCCCTTGATGGGGAGGTCCTTCTCCGCCCGGACCACGCGGTCTCCGGGTCTGGAGTCCCTGTGCCGTTGCTTTCACCAACTTCGAGGTCAACTCTGGAAGCTGGAGCCTCCGGGGGGCAGTTCGTTATTGCTTTCAATAAGTTACAGTAAGTCATCATACATTAATGGTAGGTCTTATCGCTAATACAAACTTTTGACCAATGGGGATATTACAGAGTCATAGAGGAGCTGCTGTTTATTATTAGTCCTCACAATACACTACTTGTTTCTGAATCTCATATGTCGTTCATCTACTGGAAGCGAAATGTGGATACATTGCAAGGATTTCAGGTAATTTATCCATGGTAATAAGATAGGTTGCCATATCATACAGAGTGAGCTTAGATTTATCTCCAAATGGCTCAATTTTACTACAATCCAAGATATAGTGTTCGAGGTGTGTCCCTGTCTTTGTCCACACACTTTACACGTTTACTTCATCTAGATCCCTATACACCGAACTGCCAGAGATACTTGTAGCCAAGTCTTATACGAGCTGTGACAACATCTGTTAGTCTACTGACTTTGTTACTTACCCCATACACATGTTTTTCTTCACACATTTCATTGTGATGAACAATGGACCTGCTAGTTCCAGTTTGCACACTTCTACTTTCTTCAAATTCATCCAGGGTATCAACCTACCCTGGCTTTGCACCCTGGAGAGGCCACTCCAGACCTACAACCAGACCGCAACTCCATAGTCTCCTGAGACTGAAGGATGCCTCGTACTACTCCTAAGGATTAGAATGTGCAAGCTTGATCACTGAGGTGTTGAGAGAGGACTTAATCCTCTCAGGCCAAGATCTTAAACATCTATTTATATCTGGACAGACAAAACGTAGATTTGATCGTGTCTACGTTTGTTCCACCCACGTGCCTGACCACGTTCCTCCAGGCAGTAGTGTTTAGTCCATCCTACGACCCGTTCTCAGCCTATACTGAGATACTCTCAGTATAGGCTGAGACTCTCAGCCTATACTCTCCCTTAATGCTCTCGCACTCCCAGTCTTGACAGGACGAGCTGGTCGCCGGCCAATCACCGACCCTTCACTGGCTCTGCAACTGGTCGTTACGAGGGACCAATCACAAATCCTGCCTGTGGTAGCTTAAATTATGTTTCACAAATTCTTCAAGTTTTACCTAATGCAGTTTTGCCAACAATTGCTCCCGGTACAATGTTCGCCTCGTTGTGTTCACTATTAGTAAGTTTGGGAACAACTTCGGGTTAGTTGTGCAAATTTAGTGACAAAGTTGCAGCCGGTGTTGCTGTGCAATTTTATATAAACACAGGAATGGTCGCACTGAATTAGCAGTTGAGTTGGGTAGGCTGGCTCCGGCAACCTTGCAATGTGCAATGAAACACGAGTTTTCAATGCAAATGTTGACTGTGTTGGAGATGATGCGTCTCTTGTAAGGCTGTGTACTTACTAGTTCAAGTAGTAATATTACCAGTAATAGCAGTAATACTAGTGTTATTAACACTAGCAGTAACACTAGTGTTATTAACACTAGCAGTAATACTAGTGTTATTAACACTAGCAGTAACACTAGTGCTATTAACACTAGCAGTAACACTAGTGCTATTAACACTAGCAGTAACACTAGTGCTATTAACACTAGCAGTAACACTAGTGCTATTAACACTAGCAGTAACACTAGTGCTATTAACACTAGCAGTAACACTAGTGTTATTAACACTAGCAGTAACACTAGTGTTATTAACACTAGCAGTAACACTAGTGCTATTAACACTAGCAGTAACACTAGTGCTATTAACACTAACAGTAACACTAGTGCTATTAACACTAACAGTAACACTAGTGCTATTAACACTAGCAGTAACACTAGTGTTATTAACACTAGCAGTAACACTAGTGCTATTAACACTAGCAGTAACACTAGTGTTATTAACACTAGCAGTAACACTAGTGTTATTAACACTAGCAGTAACACTAGTGTTATTAACACTAGCAGTAACACTAGTGCTATTAACACTAGCAGTAACACTAGTGTTATTAACACTAGCAGTAACACTAGTGCTATTAACACTAACAGTAACACTAGTGCTATTAACACTAGCAGTAACACTAGTGCTATTAACACTAGCAGTAACACTAGTGTTATTAACACTAGCAGTAACACTAGTGTTATTAACACTAGCAGTAACACTAGTGCTATTAACACTAACAGTAACACTAGTGCTATTAACACTAACAGTAACACTAGTGCTATTAACACTAGCAGTAATACTAGTCAAAATATTGGAAAAGAAATACTGAGTTCCTTATTTAGCCAACAACATCCAGTCCAACTCCGTCAACATATCCAGTAGTGGCGTCCCACTACGGGCTCACCATAGACCGTGCTACATGCATCTTTTTGTTCCAGGTAGCGAATCTTAAACAACAACAACAACATAATGTCATCACGTTTACTGAAGGAGGAGGAGTGGGGGATGAGGGGAGGGGGTTGTGGGGATGAGGGGAGGGGGTAGCGGGGGGGGGGGGAGGAATGAGGGGAGGGGGTAGCGAAGAAGGACTTTGATAATCATGATTCGTGTGGGAATAACCAAATATTTTATTACGAATCAGAGCGTTAATATATTCATTCATTCTTTTACGTTTCTTTGTTTAATTTTCATAAGTATATAAAAGTCTGGATGGAGGAGGGCGCCGGGAACACTGCCTGAGGGTACTTACTCATCCCGGGTCAAGGAGCCGGGAACACTGACTCAGGGTACTTACTCACCCCGGGGTCAAGGAGCCGGGAACACTGCCTGAGGGTACTTACTCACCCCGGGTCAAGGAGCCGGGAACACTGACTCAGGGTACTTACTCACCCCGGGGTCAAGGAGCCGGGAACACTGACTCAGGGTACTTACTCACCCCGGGTCAAGGGGCCGGGAACACTGCCTGAGGGTACTTACTCATCCCGGGGTCAAGGAGCCGGGAACACTGCCTGAGGGTACTTACTGACCCCTGGGTCAAGGGGCCGGGAACACTGCCTGAGGGTACTTACTCACCCCGGGGTCAAGGAGCCGGGAACACTGCCTGAGGGTACTTACTCATCCCGGGGTCAAGGAGCCGGGAACACTGACTCAGGGTACTTACTCACCCCTGGGTCAAGGGGCCGGGAACACTGCCTGAGGGTACCTAGTCATCCCGGGGTCAAGGGCCGGGAACACTGCCTCAGGGTACTTACTCACCCCGGGGTCAAGGAGCCGGGAACACTGCCTCAGGGTACTTACTCACCCCGGGGTCAAGGAGCCGGGAACACTGCCTCAGGGTACCTAGTCATCCCGGGGTCAAGGGGCCGGGAACACTGCCTCAGGGTACCTAGTCATCCCGGGGTCAAGGAGCCGGGAACACTGCCTCAGGGTACCTAGTCATCCCGGGGTCAAGGAGCCGGGAACACTGCCTCAGGGTACCTAGTCATCCCGGGGTCAAGGGGCCGGGAACACTGCCTCAGGGTACCTACTCATCCCGGGGTCAAACAGTACACATACACCAACGGATTATATTCCGTTGTCAACGCTACAAACCTAAAAGCTATACAGTCCAACGGTACAAAGATCAACGGTACACAGTGATACATATGCCCAACCTACGGTACATTCCCCAACGGTACAACTCCTAATAACAGAAAAATTCAAATACTCTGTTTTATTACGAGGCAGCTGCTATTGGTCCATACGAGGCAGCTGCTATTGGTCCATACGAGGCAGCTCCAATTGGTCCATACGAGGCAGCTCCTATTGGTCCATACGAGGCAGCTCCTATTGGTCCATACGAGGCAGCTCCAATTGGTCCATACGAGGCAGCTGCTATTGGTCCATACGAGGCAGCTCCTATTGGTCCATACGAGGCAGCTGCTATTGGTCCATACGAGGCAGCTCCTATTGGTCCATACGAGGCAGCTCCTATTGGTCCATACGAGGCAGCTCCTATTGGTCCATACGAGGCAGCTGCTATTTGTCCATACGAGGCAGCTGCTATTGGTCCATACGAGGCAGCTCCTATTGGTCCATACGAGGCAGCTGCTATTTGTCCATACGAGGCAGCTGCTATTGGTCCATACGAGGCAGCTCCTATTGGTCCATACGAGGCAGCTGCTATTGGTCCATACGAGGCAGCTCCTATTGGTCCATACGAGGCAGCTCCTATTGGTCCATACGAGGCAGCTCCTATTGGTCCATACGAGGCAGCTGCTATTGGTCCATACGAGGCAGCTCCTATTGGTCCATACGAGGCAGCTCCTATTGGTCCATACGAGGCAGCTGCTATTGGTCCATACGAGGCAGCTCATATTGGTCCATACGAGGCAGCTCCTATTGGTCCATACGAGGCAGCTCCTATTGGTCCATACGAGGCAGCTGCTATTGGTCCATACGAGGCAGCTCCTATTGGTCCATACGAGGCAGCTGCTATTGGTCCAAACGAGGCAGCTCCTATTGGTCCATACGAGGCAGCTCCTATTGGTCCATACGAGGCAGCTCCTATTGGTCCATACGAGGCCGCTCCTATTGGTCCATACGAGGCAGCTCCTATTGGTCCATACGAGACAGCTGCTATTGGTCTATACGAGGCAGCTCCTATTGGTCCATACGAGGCAGCTGCTATTGGTCCATACGAGGCAGCTGCTATTGGTCCATACGAGGCAGCTCCTATTGGTCCATACGAGTCAGCTGCTATTGGTCCATACGAGGCAGCTCCTATTGGTCCATTCGAGGCAACTGCTATTGGTCCATACGAGGCAGCTACTATTGGTCCATACGAGGCAGCTCCTATTGGTCCATACGAGGCAGCTGCTATTTGTCCATACGAGGCAGCTGCTATTGGTCCATACGAGGCTGCTGCTATTGGTCCATACAAGGCAGCTGCTATTGGTCCATACGAGGCAGCTCCTATTGGTCCATACGAGGCAGCTCCTATTGGTCCATACGAGACAGCTGCTATTGGTCCATACGAGGCAGCTCATATTGGTCCATACGAGGCAGCTGCTATTGGTCCATACGAGGCAGCTGCTATTGGTCCATACGAGGCAGCTGCTATTGGTCCATACGAGGCAGCTCCTATTGGTCCATACGAGGCAGCTCCTATTGGTCCATACGAGGCAGCTCCTATTGGTCCATACGACCAAAGAGCCAAAGCTCATCCCCCGCAAGCACAATTAGGTGAGTACGAGGCAGCTGCTATTGGTCCATACGAAGCAGCTGCTATTGGTCCATACGAGGCAGCTCCTATTGGTCCATACCAGGCAGCTCCTATTGGTCCATACCAGGCAGCTCCTAGTGCAGCTCCTATTGGCCCGTACGAGGCAGCTGCTATTGGTACATACGAGGCAGCTGCTTTTGACCCTACGAGGCAGCTCCTATTGGTCCATACGTGGCAGCTCCTATTGGTCCATACGCGGCAGCTCCTATTGGTCCATACGAGGCAGCTCCTATTGGTTCATACGAGGCAGCTCCTATTGGCCCGTACGAGGCAGCTCCTGTTGGTCCATACGAGGCAGCTCCTTTTGGTTCATACGAGGCAGCTCCTATTGGCCCGTACGAGGCAGCTCCTGTTGGTCCATACGAGGCAGCTCCTATTGTCCTATACGAAGCCGCTCCTATTGATCCATACGAGGCAGCTCCTATTGGTCCATACGAGGCAGCTCCTATTGGTCCATACGAGGCAGCTCCTATTGGTCTATACGAGGCAGCTCCTATTGGTCCATACGAGGCTGCTCCTATTGGTCCATACGAGGCGCTCCTATTGATCCAAACTAAGCAGCTCCTATTGGTCCATACGACGCTGCTCCTATAGGTCCATACGAGGCAGCTCCATTGGTCCATACGAGGCAGCTCCTATGTCCCATACGAGGCCGCTCCTATTGGTCCAAACGAGGCAGCTCCCATTCGTCCGTACGAAGCAACTCCTATTGGCTCATACGAGGCGGCTCCTATTGGTCCATGCAATGCAACTCTTTTGTGCACAAACAAGAGGGCTCCATCAAGGAGCATATAATCGCCTCACACAATCAGACCATCACCAGAGACATCTTAACAAGCAACACAAAAATTATCAACAGATACAACGATAACAGGAGACTCGACATCAGCGAGGCACTACGCATCAAGAAGTGAAAACCAGCAATCAACAGTCAATTAAAACATAATTACATTCTATCCCCTTTAAGACCTCGAACCAGCACAAAAGCAAGAAGAGAATATATATATAATGTGCGTGTGTGTGTGTTTAGAACATAAGAACATAAGAACAAAGACAACTGCAGAAGGCCTATTGGTCCATACGAGGCAGCTCCTATTTATAACCATCTACGTTATAAATATAACCTATTTAATCTACGCTTGAAACAATTGAGTGATCCCACGTCTATTATGTTACCAGGTAATTGAGCCATAAATCAGTAAGCCTGATTCCGAACCAGTATTAACCCAGGTCTCTTGCGGATCTACACATCTGCATACATCTACCCAACACACATTATACACGTCTGAAGCACTTAACCCCATGTGTTGTAGAAAAACCTATCAATTTAAAATTGTTAGAACACATCAATGAAACCACATTAAATTTAGAACACATAAATTTAACTACATTAAATTTAGGATACAAATTGCTGAAAAACATGACGTGCGAACATCATTCTGAAATGTGATGCAAGGAAAGAAAACACGGGTGAAAGACGTAGTACGGTGGAGAGAAGCTTTAGGTGGGTTTAATTAGTTGGTTCCCTGAGGTATGTTCACTTCTCGAGAAGTTCGGCAATATTCAAATGTGACACCCAAGTGTGCCAAGCTTTTCCAAGTATTCCAAGAGTGAGAGAAAAATGTGTTGAATATATCATGTTCCGCATTTTATGTGTTATGGACGTAATGTTTACCATGGGCCTAAAATATACTGTACGTAATGTTGCTGTAAACTATCTTGTCATCGATATATCAAGCACTTTCACAGTTACACAAAAGGCACAACACACTTGCACACAACAATAGTAACGATGAGGACCGTAGTATATATGACCACCGACAACGAAATAACAACGTAGAAATCTGAACTATTGAGTTGAACAAACCGGAAAACAATGTTTTACTTGTGTTACTCTGACTAAACTAACTTATCCTAACCTCCCTAGGCCTAATACACGATATCTGAGGCCTAAAATAGAACATATGTTTGTTATACTAGGCCTAAGAATATTTAAATTTGTGTTTTAACCATTTATTTTAAAAGAATTCCTTACTAGTCAGTATACTACTATCTAAATGCTAAGAAAGTACGAATTCTGACTATTGATGATCGTGACAATAGGTACTATCTACACAGGAGGATGGGTGGCACTTGAGGCACTCGCGGACAACATAACCAGTGACTATGAAGCAACTGCTCTAGTGTACAGATGTTGGTGAGCCTTATTACACGCGCTTAACAATGAGTACCATCCTAACTAACTCGCTACCAACAACCAGTAAACTACCACAGCACTACCACTACCCTCACTACCACAACACTACCCCATACACGCACCTACCATCACACTCACCATTCTATACAGCCTCCATCACTACAACAACACTACCCATACACGCACCTACCATCACACTCACCATTCTATGGAGCCTCCATCACTACAACAACACTACACCTACCATCACACTCACCACCTCCATCACTATACAGTCTCCATCACTACAACAACACTACACCTACCATCACACTCACCACTCTATACAGCCTCCATCACTACAACAACACTACACCTACCATCACACTCACTACTCTATATATTGTTACAGACTTCGGCCCGTATTCCCATTCTTCCCAATATAAGAGTCATCAACTCCCTGTTTGTAAATATCTACAAGAAGCGTTAGTTAATTTTACAATACATGACGAGAAGCATGATGTCGCATTTTGGGAGAAATTGCGATTTTTGTTTTTAGAGATGAGGCTGTGAAGCGTCTCCTCCATGTTAAGATGACGGAGACATGAAGAGTTAGCGAAGGGAGGAAGCAAGAATTCCCGGCCAGGGGCCGAAGACCGGGTGTATTATGGGAGCTGCGTCAGCCATGGCGTGATTGGTTGGTGGCGTGGGCTTGGCGAAGTTGACCAATGGCGTTGCGCCCCGGGCGTGACGTTGCATGACGTCAGGCGCTCCTGTAGGGAAGCACAGAGACTGAACTCCCTGGCTACCGGGTATTTTTGCGCTCGTGTGCTCACCCTTTTGAGAGACGTTTAGGCCTCCAGAGAGAAGTAATTCGGATAGCGGACATGCAGAAACTAGGAGGAAGACGTGTCGACTCCCATGGGAGTAGTGCAGCAGAGTTTGTTGGCGTGAGGACGACACCAGGGGCGCTGACGGCACGGTCTTGAACAACTTGTTGACGCGGTGCTGGGAGGAGCAGTGGACATTCCTGCGGCGTGTGTACCTTGGAAGCTGTATGGACCCGAATTCGGTAGCATTCCTGGTCTTCAGAAAGTCATTCATCGTTTGTTCATGCGACGAGACTGTGGTGAGGCAGAGGACTAATATATCAAGTGTGTTGGTCGGGGCAAACCTGACAACAGCTGTCCACACCTGTTATCGAGTGGGGAACACCTGGTGAGGCGTGGACCCGACGAGGAATGAGAGGATCGTTGGCCTGTCGCATATCTACGAGGGGCTACCCGGCGCAGAATCACCGAGCTGCAGTAACGCTATATCAGGTAGATAAATTTGCCCTTCCATTTTTCCATTTGGTTAGGAAAGGTGTTATAACAAAATAGTTTGTTTATTGGACCTTGTGGTGGAGTAACTCTGGCATTGACAGTATTGTTATAAATATAAGTATAGGGATTATTGACACGAGTTGAGGAGCAGTGATTGGGCACCGACGGACACAGTAAATTATCTCCAAGTAAACCCATCGATTTTACGTGTGCTTCCTTCCTCCCCTTGACTTGTGGATGTGTTGTGGTGAGGTAATACTGGGCACCGCACCACACTGTGTTACTACAGTGCCGGACGTGGACATACAAGCACCACACTGTGTTACTACAGTGCCGGACGCGGACATACAAACACCACACTGTGTTACTACAGTGCCAGACCCGGACATACAAGCACCACACTGTGTTACTACAGTGCCGGACCCGGACATACAAGCACCACACTGTGTTACTACAGTGCCGGACCCGGACATACAAGCACCACACTGTGTTACTACAGTGCCGGACCGGACATACAAACACCACACAGTTTGAAGTAGCACTCGGACGTGACGTGAGGCGAGCAGAGTTGTCGACCTTGTAGAGGAACTTTATGTTGGGCAACTCGACCTGAGTGATCCTTGAGTCTTGTCTACGAGCACCTGAGTGATCCTTGAGTCTTGTCTACGAGCACCTGAGTGATCCTTGAGTCTTGTCTACGAGCGCCTGAGTGATCCTTGAGCCTTGTGTCTACGAGCACCTGAGTGATCCTTGAGTCTTGTGTCTACGAGCACCTGAGTGATCCTTGAGTCTTGTCTACGAGCACCTGAGTGATCCTTGAGTCTTGTGTCTACGAGCACCTGAGTGATCCTTGAGTCTTGTGTCTACGAGCACCTGAGTGATCCTTGAGTCTTGTCTACGAGCACCTGAGTGATCCTTGAGTCTTGTCTACGAGCACCTGAGTGATCCTTGAGTCTTGTGTCTACGAGCACCTGAGTGATCCTTGAGTCTTGTGTCTACGAGCACCTGAGTGATCCTTGAGTCTTGTCTACGAGCACCTGAGTGATCCTTGAGTCTTGTGTCTACGAGCACCTGAGTGATCCTTGAGCCTTGTGTCTACGAGCACCTGAGTGATCCTTGAGTCTTGTGTCTACGAGCACCTGAGTGATCCTTGAGTCTTGTGTCTACGAGCACCTGAGTGATCCTTGAGTCTTGTCTACGAGCACCTGAGTGATCCTTGAGTCGTGTGTCTACGAGCACCTGAGTGATCCTTGAGCCTTGTGTCTACGAGCACCTGAGTGATCCTTGAGTCTTGTCTACGAGCACCTGAGTGATCCTTGAGTCTTGTGTCTACGAGCACCTGAGTGATCCTTGAGTCGTGTGTCTACGAGCACCTGAGTGATCCTTGAGCCTTGTGTCTACGAGCACCTGAGTAATCCTTGAGTCGTGTGTCTACGAGCACCTGAGTAATCCTTGAGCCTTGTTCCTACGAGCACCTGAGTGCAAGGCGTCTAGGGAGGGTCGAGTAATCTCACTCCCAGCTGGTGGTAAGGCGGAGGAACCCTGCCCCGTGGGTCGGCTCAGGTAGCATCACCACGGGTGAACAGCTGCACCAGGTGACAGGGGGGAGCCAAGCCCAGCCACAATATACTCATACATTTACAGGAATATACAATGATTTATATATAAAAATGCACTACGAACACTTCAAGAACTTAATACTGAAGACATCCTGGAATACATGGAGCAATATGTATCACAGTCTTGGTAACTACATGTTATGGCTCAGTTATGGAACACATAACTTGATCATCACAGTGTGCCAACATGGAGACCAACATGGGTGCCAACATGGAGACCAACATGGGTGCCAACATGGAGACCAACATGGGTGCCAACATGGGTGCCAACATGGAGAGCAACATGGGTGCCAACATGGTGTGCAACATGGGTGCCAACCTGGAGAGCAACATGGGTGCCAACCTGGAGAGCAACATGGGTGCCAACATGGTGTGCAACATGGGTGCCAACATGGAGAGCAACATGGGTGCCAACATGGTGTGCAACATGGGTGCCAACCTGGAGAGCAACATGGGTGCCAACATGGTGTGCAACATGGGTGCCAACATGGTGTGCAACATAGGTGCCAGCCTAGAGAGCAACATGGGTGCCAACCTGGAGAGCAACATGGGTGCCAACATGGAGAGCAACATGGGTGCCAACATGGTGTGCAACATGGGTGCCAACATGGAGAGCAACATGGGTGCCAACATGGAGAGCAACATGGGTGCCAACATGGTGTGCAACATGGGTGCCAATATGGTGTGCAACATGGGTGCCAACATGGTGTGCAACATGGGTGCCAACATGGTGTGCAACATGGGTGCCAGCCTGGAGAGCAACATGGGTGCCAACATGGTGTGCAACATAGGTGCCAGCCTAGAGAGCAACATGGGTGCCAACATGGTGTGCAACATGGGTGCCAGCCTGGAGAGCAACATGGGTGCCAACCTGGTGTGCAACATGGGTGCCAGCCTGGAGAGCAACATGGGTGCCAACATGGTGTGCAACATGGGTGCCAGCCTAGAGAGCAACATGGGTGCCAACATGGTGTGCAACATGGGTGCCAGCCTAGAGAGCAACATGGGTGCCAACCTGGTGTGCAACATGGGTGCCAGCCTAGAGAGCAACATGGGTGCCAACATGGTGTGCAACATGGGTGCCAGCCTGGAGAGCAACATGGGTGCCAACATGGTGTGCAACATGGGTGCCAGCCTAGAGAGCAACATGGGTGCCAACATGGTGTGCAACATAGGTGCCAGCCTGGAGAGCAACATGGGTGCCAACATGGTGTGCAACATGGGTGCCAGCCTAGAGAGCAACATGGGTGCCAACATGGTGTGCAACATAGGTGCCAGCCTGGAGAGCAACATGGGTGCCAACATGGTGTGCAACATGGGTGCCAGCCTAGAGAGCAACATGGGTGCCAACATGGTGTGCAACATAGGTGCCAGCCTGGAGAGCAACATGGGTGCCAACATGGTGTGCAACATAGGTGCCAGCCTGGAGAGCACATGGGTGCCAACATGGTGTGCAACATAGGTGCCAGCCTGGAGAGCAACATGGGTGCCAACATGGTGTGCAACATAGGTGCCAGCCTGGAGAGCAACATGGGTGCCAACATGGTGTGCAACATAGGTGCCAGCCTGGAGAGCAACATGGGTGCCAACATGGTGTGCAAGGATCCCAGTCATACAAGGCAGCGTGAATATCACATCACAGCTTCTGTTTATGTTGCCACATTAGCATTTAGACACCTTGTAGCATCTTATTCTGAAAATGTTGAGCCGTCGTGGTGGCCGGACACACGAGTGTGGTGGTGCGCGAGGACGGAGGCGGCGGGACATCTGGCTCACTCTTCATAGTGTTTGGAGTGGTTGGCCGGGCGAACCCAGGCGAGTACGGCGAATAGATATTCTTGTTTATAATAAATTTATGTTTGTATCGCACAGAAAACTGTATATTCACACATAATGAGAGAGCATATACTATATATATACGATAGATATATATATTATATATATAAATATATTATATATATATAGTAATATAAGGTAAATTTATATACTAATTATATATAATTATAGTTATTATAGTAATATATATTAATATGTGTGTATATTAATACATGTTAATTTTCCAAAATAAAAAAAATTGAAATTTTTTTCGAAACTTTGACAACTGTGGGGAGGAGGTGAATCCCTGCCCACACAGGTGGCAAGGACCCAGCCACTCCCAGCCCTCCCAGGCGTCACACCAACAATCCCAGCACCAGCCCAGCCATACCCACACACACTCCCCAGACACACCGGCATACACAAGACTCCCCAGCACCACCCAGCCAGTA
>WNGS01111183.1:0-10976 GCA_020271785.1 Procambarus virginalis | reverse complement strand
AGACCGGTCAGTTCCTTCAGGTAATGTAATGTTCAAGTCTCCAAACCTAATAATATGTTTGCAAACTGGGTCACTACTCTAGTAGTATTTTTGATCATATGGAAAGGTTTTTGCACAGAACAACCGGTCTATCCATTCCTATGTAGTTAAAAACTATCAACTGAAATTATTTTAAAACTACAAACTAAGTTCCTCTGTTAAAACCACACACCACCGACTTCCATTGTGAATTACTAAGGGGAAGATTAGACACCTGCGTGAGTGATGCAGCGATGCAACACAGCAATAACGTGTTGTGAGTGTTACAACTCATAAATGCCATTTGTGAGTAGTGAAACACAAAAATGACGTTCTGTAGTGTTGCACGCATAAATTATAGATTGTGAAGTTATGTTTTACATCATTGCAACAAGATTAGCGTGTGGTGAGAGTTGCACCGCACAAATAAACCGTTACACGTGTTGCAACTCAGGAGTGACATGCTGTGGGTGTTGCACCATGGAACAGAAGTGCTGTGAATAATGCAACGCAGAAATAGTGTTATGAACGCTGAAACACAGTAATATTGTGTTGTGAGAGTTGCAACGTTGCAATTCAGGAATAATGTATTGTGAATGTTGCAGCGGACAAGAATAACGTGTTGCGTGCAACGGACAGGTATAACGTGTTGTGAGTGTTGTAACACAGAAATAATGTGGTTTGAGAGATGCAAAACAGGTATATTAAGTTGTGAGAGTTGCAGCATTGCAACACAGGGGTAATACGTGCTGAGTGAGTGCAGTATTGCAAAACATAATAACGTGGTGCAACATTCACGGTACAGTTTTTGCAACATTCAGAACAAATATATTAGTCCTGTGTTGCAACATACACATGATTTCTGTGTTACAACAATAACACCTCATTCGTGTGTTGCAACAATAACACCTCATTCGTGTGTTGCAACACTTACAAAAACTCATTCTTGTGTTGCAACACTTACAAAAAACTCATTCTTGTGTTGCAACACTTACAACAACTTATTCCTGTATTGCAGTGCACAGCACGCTATTCCAATGCTTTACAAAGCTTACAACATGAGTGATTTCATTAGTGTCATGTCTGAATATTTTTTGTTTGTGTTCAAGTAGATTTCCGTTCATACCATCTCATTCTGCATTCATTAATTCCTCTCTAGCATCACTATAAAAAAATATAATCAATAATATGATGAAACCCATAACATATTGCTAAGAATACACATATATTTCCTATTTACATAAAAGAAATATAGATGTATTTACCATAAATATTACCATAATGCCTTAACTATTACTATAATATTACCATAATTACCGTAGCTAATTATTATATTTATACATAAGTTAGTGGGAACACCTAATTTCTGTCATAAAATTTTTATTGACTGAAGTCTTCAGTGTAGAAAAATATCTTGAAGGACATTTTGTTTAAGGTTTACGGCAAATGTTTCAATGTTATGAGTTTAAACACACTATTAAGTCAAGTTCCATCGATCTGTTGCTTCTTTCTTTCAGCACTTGCATAAACTAAAAGTAAAACATAAAACGAACATTTATACTCCAAATAAACTGTTTAAATTTTTATCTAATCATACAGATAAAAATCCTGTCATGTGATTATTACTAGAAAACTAATTTAAAAGTTAAAAATCAGCTTTAGTTCTCGGTAATACTTAACGCTGATACCTTGGGTGAGCACATCTAGGTGAGCACATCTTGGGGAGCACATCTTGGGGAGCACATCTTGGGGAGCACATCTAGGTGAGCACATCTAGGTGAGCACATCTAGGTGAGCACATCTTGGGGAGCACATCTAGGTGAGCACATCTAGGTGAGCACATCTAGGTGAGCACATCTAGGTGAGCACATCTAGGTGAGCACATCTTGGTGAGCACATCTAGGTGAGCACATCTAGGTGAGCACATCTTGGGGAGCACATCTTGGGGAGCACATCTAGGTGAGCACATCTTGGGGAGCACATCTAGGTGAGCACATCTAGGTGAGCACATCTAGGTGAGCACATCTAGGTGAGCACATCTAGGTGAGCACATCTAGGTGAGCACATCTTGGGGAGCACATCTAGGTGAGCACATCTTGGGGAGCACATCTAGGTGAGCACATCTAGGTGAGCACATCTAGGTGAGCACATCTAGGTGAGCACATCTAGGTGAGCACATCTAGGTGAGCACATCTAGGTGAGCACATCTTGGGGAGCACATCTAGGTGAGCACATCTAGGTGAGCACATCTAGGTGAACACATCTAGGTGAGCACATCTAGGTGAGCACATCTTGGGGAGCACATCTAGGTGAGCACATCTTGGGGAGCACATCTAGGTGAGCACATCTTGGGGAGCACATCTAGGTGAGCACATCTTGGGGAGCACATCTAGGTGAGAACATCTTGGGAGCACATCTAGGTGAGCACATCTTGGGGAGCACATCTAGGTGAGCACATCTTGGGGAGCACATCTAGGTGAGTACATCTAGGTGAGCACATCTAGGTGAGCACATCTTGGGGAGCACATCTAGGTGAGCACATCTAGGTGAGCACATCTTGGGGAGCACATCTAGGTGAGCACATCTTGGGGAGCACATCTAGGTGAGCACATCTAGGTGAGCATATCTAGGTGAGTACATCTAGGTGAGCACATCTAGGTGAGCACACCTAGGTGAGCACATCTTGGGGAGCACATCTAGGTGAGCACATCTAGGTGAGCACATCTAGGTGAGCACATCTTGGTGAGCACATCTTGGGGAGCACATCTAGGTGAGCACATCTAGGTGAGCACATCTTGGGGAGCACATCTTGGGGAGCACATCTAGGTGAGCACATCTAGGTGAGCACATCTTGGGGAGCACATCTAGGTGAGCACATCTAGGTGAGCACATCTAGGTGAGCACATCTAGGTGAGCACATCTAGGTGAGCACATCTAGGTGAGCACATCTAGGTGAGCACATCTTGGGGAGCACATCTAGGTGAGCACATCTAGGTGAGCACATCTAGGTGAGCATATCTTGGGGAGCACATCTAGGTGGGCACATCTAGGTGAGCACATTTTGGGGAGCACATCTAGGTGAGCACATTTGGGGAGCACATCAGGTGAGCACATCTTGGGAAGCACATCTAGGTGAGCACATCTAGGTAAGCACATCTAGGTGAGCATATCTTGGGGAGCACATCTAGGTGGGCACATCTAGGTGAGCACATTTTGGGGAGCACATCTAGGTGAGCACATTTTGGGGAGCACATCTAGGTGAGCACATTTTGGGGAGCACATCTAGGTGAGCACATTTTGGGGAGCACATCTAGGTGAGCACATTTTGGGGAGCACATCTAGGTGAGCACATCTAGGTGAGCACATCAATGCCTTTAAAAAATCTATCACAAAAATTATTAATTTAGTAAATAAATACAAAGTGTAATAACACCTTGATATACCTTAAACAATTCAAGAGAACAACTATATACAGTTTCCTTTGTGTAAATATATTCAAATCTTTGCTGTGTATGAAATATGTTTATGTTCGATCCCCGAAGGTCAAAGTGGTTGGGCAGTATTCCTTCACTCTGTCCTCACATCCCAGCTCATCCTAATGGCCCTTCCAAGTGCTTTATAGGCCTACTGGCCTAGCACTTTCACCTCATAATTACCTTGCCTTGCCTTACATCTTTTCTTCAGAATTGTTCTTCTTTACAGATTTTGACTTCTCAGGCCTCAACTGTCAAATGAAGATGTACTCACCTAGTTCTAGTTATGTTGGCTGGGGTTGAGCTTCGGCTCTTTTGTCCCGACTGTCAACTGTCAATCAACAGGTATACACGTTCCTGAGTCAATTGGGCTCTGATAGCTGAGTGGACAGCGTTTTAGATTCTTAGTCCTGAGGTTCCGGGTTCGATCACCGGTGGAGGCGGAAACAAAATAGGCAGAGTTTCTTTCACCCTGATGTTTCTTTTAACCCTGTTACCTAGCAGTAAATAGGTACCTAGGAGTTAGACAGCTGGTACACGCTGCTTCTTGGGGATGTGTAACAAAAAGGAGGCCTGGTCGAGGACCGGACCGCGAGGACGCTAAGCTCCGAAATCATCTCAAGATAACCTCAAGTTCTTAAGACAGATCATATCTACACTTGAAACTGTGTATGGAGTCTCACTCCACCACATCACTTCCTAATGCATTCATTTATTAACAACTCTGACACTTTAATTTTTTCTAATGTCTTTATGGCTCATTTGGCCACTCAATTTCCACCTGTGTCACCTTGTACTTGTGCCGCTTATGATAAATAAACTGTCTTTGTCTAGCCTAACAATTTCTTAGAGAATCTTGTATGAAGTGATCATGTCCCCCATAACTCTCCTCTCTTTCAACGAGGTTAGGTTTAATTCCGTTCTCTCTCCTCGTAGATCATGCCACTCAGTTCGGGCACTAGTCTGGTGGCAAACCTCTGAACCTTCACCAATTTAGTTATTTTCTTGACACGATATGGACGCCATGCTGGAGCCGCATACTCTAGGATTGGTCTGAAGTACATGGTATACTAGGTTCTGAATGATTCATAACACAGGTTTCTTAAGGCCGTTCTTATGAGGGCCAAACAGGCGTATGCCATTGATGTTATCCTCTTGCTGTGGGCTTCGAGGGGCATGTATGGCGTGATACCAACCCACACGTCTTTCCCTCTTTGTGATTCTAGAAGAATTTCATCTCTAAAATGATACCTTGTACCTGGCGACCTGCTCCCTACACCTATCTTCATTACATTACATTTTCTCGGGTTAAACTCTAACAGCTATTTATTGGACCATTCCTTCAGTTTGTGAAGGTCTTCTTGAAGCCTCACGCTGTTCTCATCTGTCTTAATCCTTCTTATAATTTTGGGGTCGTCTGCAAACATTACGAAGAATGAGTCTATACCCTCTGGAAGGTGATTTACGTATATGAGAAACAGGATAAGTCCGAGTACAGAGCCCTGTGGGACACCGCTTGTGACTTCACGCCAATCTGAAGTCTCACCTCAGATTGGCAGATTCACCCCATCCACTTCATCATGTGTGATGAAGTGGATGCATCTATTCACGAAGGTCCAGATGATTCGGCATAATTTTTCCACTCCATGCTTTCGCTTCTTGTAGGATCGGCGTTCGATACCCGATGGTCGAAGTGGTTGAGCACCGTTCCTTCACTCCATCTTCACATCCCAGCCCATCCTAATGTCCCTTCCAGGTGTTATATATTAATACTGGCTTGGCGCTTTCATCTCATCATTTCCTTACCTTACCTTACATCCTCTTCTCATAGAGATTCATTTTCCTTCCTGACTTTCTCCTTCACACGCCTCAACTGTCAGTTGAAGATGTATGATGAAGTGGATGAATGTATGACTGCTGAGTTCTTCATTAAGCAGGAAGAGTCGTGGCCAGACTGGGAGGTCGGACCCGGTGTTCACGCGGTCACCAGTTCGACCATAGTCGCTGGAGCTTCCTTTTTCATATATTGCTCAAATAATATTTTAGTTGGACTTATGGAGTCCTATTTTTTCATCTATTTTATCCCCTTAATATTTATTAACTTTTTATATATCTATTCCAGCACATTTTACATACCTATTTATCACATTTAAATTATTCTTTAATCATCATGTATTTATTAATCCATTTACATTTCTTTGATACTTAATCACCTGTATTTCTACACTTAATCATTTTTAATAACTATTCAAACGCATATCATTTATTTATTGGACTACGTGGAACAACCGTGGACATCTTCAAGAGGAAACTTGATTGTTTCCTTCAAGGAGTGCCGGACCAACCGGGCTGTGGTGGGTATGTGAGCCTGCGGGCCGCTCCAAGCAACAGCCTGGTGGACCAAACTCTCACAAGTCAAGCCTGGCCTTGGACCGGGCTTGGGGGAGTAGAAGAACTCCCAGAACCCCATCAACCAGGTATCAACCAGGTTATTCTTTCCCGTTTTATTTATTTATTTAATTATTTTCTATTTATCTATTTATTACTTAGTTTTCCATTACCTTTTATCTATCTTCTCAATCTCTTATAATTTATAATTTACATATTATCAATGAACAATTTATATGGTGCAAGAATACAACGTTTAACACTTGATGGAGAAGTGAGTTGAGTGTTGCATCACATTGCTAATGTATTATGAGTGTTGCAACACAGCAATAACATGTTGTGAGTGATGCAGCGATGCAACACAGGAATAACGTGTTGTGAGTGTTACAACACATAAATGCCATTGTGTGAGTTAATGCAACACAGAAATGACGTTCTGTAAGAGTTGCACGCATAAATTATAGATTGGGAGTGTTGTATTACATCATTGCAACACAGATTAGCGTGTGGTGAGAGTTGCACCACACAAATAACCCTTTGTGAGTGTTGCAACTCAGGAGTGACATGTTGTGAGTATTGCACCATGGAACATAAGTGTTGTGAAGAATACAACGTAAAAATAAAGTGTTATGAACGCTGCAACACAGCAATAATGTGTTGTGAGTGCTGCATAGTTTTAATACAAGAATAACGTGTTGTGAATGTTGCAGCGGACAGGTATAACGTGTCGTGAATGTTGCAGCATACATGATTAAATTGTTGCGAATATTGCGTGCAACGGACAGGTATAACGTGTTATGAGTGTTGCAACACACAAATAATGTGGCATGAAAGATACAACAAAGGGATATTATCTGAGGAGTGTTACACCATTGCAAAACAGGGACATTATGTGGTGAGTGTTGCACCATTGCACCACAGAAATAATGAGATGAAACTCTCACATGATATTATTCTTCTGTTGCAAAGTTCTCAACAAATAAGTTAGTCATGTGTTGCAACACTCACAAACATTATTTCTGTGTTGCAACAATAACAACTCTCTCCTGTATTGCAACGCTCACAACACGCTATTCCGTTGGTGTTGCGAAGCTCTCAACATGTGTGAATGTATTCGTGTTATGTCTGAATATCTTTTTATTTATGTACAAGTAGATTTTCGTTCATAGCTCCGTTCTCATTATACATTCCATTCCTCAAGCATCAATATAGAAATATAATCAATAATATAATGAAGCCGCGAGATTATGTTAGAAATATACATATATTTCCTCTGTACACAAAAGGAGTATACATGTCATTACCATAAATATTACCTCAATGCCTGAACTATTACTATAATATTAACATAATTTCCGTAGCTATTATTATAAATTGTCTCAAGTCTTCAATATAGAAAAATTACTTGAAGGACTTTTTTTATTAAAAGTTTAAGGTAAGTATTTGAACCTTATGAGTTTAAACACACTATGAAGTCAAGTTCCATCGATTTGTTGCTTCTTTCTTTCTGCACTTGCGGCGAACTAGAAGTAAAATAACAATTAAACCCATAAACGCCAAAAACACTGTAATTTATTTTTTCTAATCATAAGATAAAATTCCTGCTATGATCATTACAAGAAAATTAAATTGAAAAGTAAATAATCAGCTATAATCCTGGTAACACTTAACACTGATAACTAGGGTGAGTACATCTAGGTGAGTACATCTAGGTGAGTACATCTAGGTGAGCACATCTAGGTGAGCACATCTAGGTGAGCACATCTAGGTGAGCAATCTAGGTGAGCAAATCTAGGGAGTACATCTAGTGTGAGTACATCTAGGTGAGCACATCTAGGTGAGACATCTAGTGGTACATCTAGGTGAGCACATCTAGGTGAGCACATCTAGGTGAGCACATCTAGGTGAGTACATCTAGGTGAGCACATCTAGGTGAGCACATCTAGGTGAACACATCTAGGTGAGCACATCTAGGTGAGTACATCTAGTGAGTACATCTAGGTGAGCACATCTAGGTGAGCACATCTAGGTGAAACATCTAGGTGAGCACATCTAGGTGAGACATCTAGGTGAGCACATCTAGGTGAGCACATCTAGGTGAGTACATCTAGGTGAGCAACATCTAGGTGAGCACATCATAGGTGAGCAAATCTAGGTGAGCATATCTAGGTGAGTACATCTAGGTGAGCACATCTAGGTGAGTACATCTAGGTGAGCACATCTAGGTGAGTACATCTAGGTGAGTACATCTAGGTGAGTACATCTAGGTGAGCACATCTAGGTGAGCACATCTAGGTGAGCACATCTAGGTGAGTACATCTAGGTGAGCACATCTAGGTGAGCACATCTTAGGTGAGCACATCTAGGTGAGCATATCTAGGTGAGCACATCTAGGTTGTGAACACATCTAGGTGAGCACATCTAGGTGAGCAGATCTAGGTGAGCACATCTAGGTGAGTACATCTAGGTGAGCACATCTAGGTGAGCACATCTAGGTGAACACATCTAGGTGAGCACATCTAGGTGAGCACATCTAGGTGAGCACATCTAGGTGAACACATCTAGGTGAACACATCTAAGTGAACACATCTAGGTGGGCACATCTAGGTGAGCACATCTAAGTGAACACATCTAGGAGAGCACATCTAGGTGAGCACATCTAGGTGAGCACATCTAAGTGAACACATCTAGGTGAACACATCTAGGTGGAGCACATCTAGGTGGGAACATCTAGGTGAACACATCTAAGTGAACACATCTAGGTGGGCACATCTAGGTGAGCACATCTAAGGAAACACATCTAGGTGAACACATCTAGGTGAACACATCTAGGTGAACACATCTAGGTGAGCACCTCGGTGAGCACATCTAGGTGTGAACACATCTAGGTGAACACATCTAGGTGAACACATCTAGGTGGGCACATCTAGGTGGGCACATCTAGGTGAGCAAATCTAGGTGAGCACATCTAGGTGAACACATCTAGGTGAACACATCTAGGTGGGCACATCTAGGTGGGCACATCTAGGTGGGCACAACTAGGTGGGAACATCTAGGTGAACACATCTAAGGAACACATCTAGGTGAGTACATCTAGGTGAGCACATCTAGGTGAACACATCTAGGTGAGCACATGTAGGTGGTGAGTACATCTAGGTGAGCACATCTAGGTGAGCACATCTAGGTGAGCACATCTAGGTGAGCACATCTAGGTGAGCACATCTAGGTGAGCACATCTAGGTGAGCACATCTAGGTGAGCACATCTAGGTGAGCACATCTAGGTGAGCACATGTAGGTGAGTACATCTAAGTGGGCACATCTACGTGAGCACATCTAGGTGAGCACATCTAGGTGAGTACATCTAGGTGAGCACATCTAGGTGAGTACATCTAGGTGAGCACAGCTAGGTGAGTACATCTAGGTGAGCACATCTACGTGAGCACATCTAGTGAGCACATCTACGTGAGCACATCTAGGTGAGTACATCTAGGTGAGCACATCTACGTGAGCACATCTAGGTGAGCACATCTACGTGAGCACATCTAGGTGAGTACATCTAGGTGAGCACATCTAGGTGAGTACATCTAGGTGAGTACATCTAGGTGAGCACATTTAGGTGAGTACATCTAAGTGGGCACATCTAGGTGAGTACATCTAGGTGAACACATCTAGGTGAACACATCTAGGTGGGCACAACTAGGTGGGCACAACTAGGTGGGCACATCTAGGTGGGCACAACTAGGTGGGCACAACTAGGTGAACACATCTAAGTGAACACATCTAGGTGGGCACATCTAGGTGAGCACATCTAGGTGAGCACTTCTAGGTGAGTACATCTAGGTGAACACATCTAAGTGAACACATCTAGGTGAACACATCTAGGTGAGTACATCTAGGTGAGTACATCTAAGTGAACACATCTAGGTGGGCACATCTAGGTGAGCACATCTAGGTGAACACATCTAGGTGAACACATCTAGGTGAACACATCTAGGTGAACACATCTAGGTGAGCACATCTAGGTGAGCACATCTAGGTGAACACATCTAGGTGAACACATCTAGGTGAACACATCTAGGTGGGCACATCTAGGTGAGCACATCTAGGTGAACACATCTAGGTGAACACATCTAGGTGAACACATCTAGGTGGGCACATCTAGGTGAGCACATCTAGGTGAACACATCTAGGTGAACACATCTAGGTGAACACATCTAGGTGGGCACATCTAGGTGAGCACATCTAGGTGAACACATCTAGGTGAACACATCTAGGGAACACATCTAGGTGAACACATCTAGGTGAACACATCTAGGTGAACACATCTAGGTGAGCACATCTAGGTGAGCACATCTAGGTGAACACATCTAGGTGAACACATCTAGGTGAACACATCTAGGTGGGCACATCTAGGTGGGCACATCTAGGTGAGCACATCTAGGTGAACACATCTAGGTGAACACATCTAGGTGAACACATCTAGGTGGGCACATCTAGGTGGGCACATCTAGGTGGGCACATCTAGGTGAGCACATCTAGGTGAACACATCTAGGTGAACACATCTAGGTGAACACATCTAGGTGAACACATCTAGGTGAGCACATCTAGGTGAGCACATCTAGGTGAACACATCTAGGTGACCACACATAGGTGAACACATCTAGGTGGGCACATCTAGGTGGGCACATCTAGGTGAGCACATCTAGGTGAGCACATCTAGGTGAACACATCTAGGTGAACACATCTAAGTGAACACATCTAGGTGAACCATCTAGGTGGGCACATCTAGGTGGGCACATCTAGGTGAGCACATCTAAGTGAACACATCTAGGTGGGCACATCTAGGTGAGCACATCTAGGTGAGCACATCTAAGTGAACACATCTAGGTGAAACCCATCTAGGTGGGCACATCTAGGTGGGAACATCTAGGTGAACACATCTAAGTGAACACATCTAGGTGGGCACATCTAGGTGAGCACATCTAATGTGAACAAATCTAGGTGACACACATCTATGAACACATCTAGGTGAACACATCTAGGTGAGCAAATCTAGGTGAGCACATCTAGGTGAACACATCTAGGTGAACACATC
>WNGS01111181.1:55493749-55516434 GCA_020271785.1 Procambarus virginalis | reverse complement strand
TTGTTCCAGGTAGCGAATCTTTAACAACAACAACAACGAATGAATAGGAGCAGCATCCTATGGGCCAATTCTGCAGTTACCTTTTTTCTTATGTTCTTATGGCCCAAACATGGATAATAATAGCATAAGATAGAGAATATAAACAATGAATTAGCGAGACAAATGTGTATCAATGATCCGACTCAAATCGCCCTTTAACTGATCTATCAAAAATGTATCTAAATTATATAAACCACTGCTAATGTTCAAATTACATGTTTTTGTAATCTGTATTAAAGCAGATTCAATTATATTCCTTTGGAAAGTGCTTTTACAATTCGTTATTGAAGAAGCCTCTCCCAATAATTTGGTGAGAATTTTCTGACAAAGAACAAACAAAGCATTAGACAATTGGCCATGCCTTACAGAGTTTTATGTTGCGAATTCTACATTTCAAATCTTTAGATGTTTGCCCAACATAGAACTTATTACAGTCTTTACAAGGTATTTATAAATAACACAATTATCACTACGAGGGCTGTTTCTAACTAATAGTTTACCAACAGTATTTTCGTGGCTAAACAATACATGCATATCAAAACGTTTCAAGACCTTGACAATATTTCAAACCCAGAGAAATATGGTAAACATAACACATTCTTTAGGCGATTTTCTCATTGCATATATTATTATAATATGTACGACGTGCTTTGTTACGGCAAACTTCCAAAAAACTCAGTGGGTAACAAAGCTTGAGACCAATAGAATCAATATTCTTTAACTCTTCATCTAAGAATTCTTGACTAACAACCCGGAAAAGCTCTTAGATACATAGAGGAAAAAAATTATTTTTTCACATTGTATCTATGCCCTGAAAAATAATGAATATAAGATAAATTATTCGTAGGTTTTCTGTAGACACTAAACTTTAGTGAAAAATCTTCCTTATGAATAAGTATATCTAAGAATGGCAAACATTTATCAATTTCAGTCTCCATAGTAAATTTTATAGAGGTGACTTGATCATAAAGTTTAGCTACAAATTCATCTGTGTTTACATCTGTAGGCCATATACACAAAATATCATCAACATATCTAAACCATGTTATGATTCCAGGGGTAATTTTTGAAACAAATTTCTTTTCGAAGAATTCCATGTACAAGTTTGAAAGCAATGGCGATAAAGGATTCCCCATTGCCATTCAAAAGTCTGTAAATAATACTCATTATTAAAGGTAAATTTACATTCTTTTATGCACAACTTAACAAGATTGACAACAATATCAGCAGAAAGAGGTAAAACATGATTCATTAATTCATGAGCATGATAATCAAGAATATCATCAACCGGTACCTTTGTAAACAGAGAACAAACGTCAAAACTAATTAGCTTGACATCAGGAGAGATAGGAACACCGTTCAGTTTGTTAACTAATTCAAGAGAGTTGGTCAAATGAGAAGAGGAAATAGTTCCTAACAATGGGGACAAGATTTTGGTAAGCCAAAAGAAATGGATCCCACAGAACTGATGATAGGCCTCATGGGATAGTTAGGTTTATGAGTCTTGACAAGTCCATAGAGATATGGTAATGAAGGTGATGAAGCACTAAATTGATTAAGAAGATCTTTATGCTTACTTAACAACTTCCTCAAGCTGCTATTGAAGAACTTGATGATGTCCTCAAGAGGATTTTTCCTAAGTTTAGTGTACGTTGAAGAATCTTGGAGATCATTCATTTTCGAAATATATTCCTCCTTGTTTAGAATAACAACAGTGCTGGATTTATCAGCCTTTGTTATATGAATGGAAGGGTCGGCTCTTAACTCCTAAGCTTCGTCCGAACCTTTCAGGGAAATTGTTTGTTTGGGGCGTCAACATTGAACCATAAACAATACCTTAACCAGGTTTAGGTTTGTGGAGAGAAATATATATATATATATATTATATATATATATATATATAATATATGTGTGTGTGTGTGTGTGTGTGTGTATGTGTGTGTGTGTGTGGGTGTAGATATATTATATATATATATATATATATATAGATATTATATATATATATATAATAATATATATAATGCAATTGCGATCACTAACACTGATCATTATATATATAAAAACCATAAAGAAATGGATCAGAAGAGAGATGAACGTTCGAAAGTTAATCTCAGAAGAGAGATGAACGTTCGAAACGTTCATCTCTCTCTCCATTCCTTTGTGGTTTTCCGCATACAAATGATCAGTGTTTAGTGATCGTCAATTGCATATATATATATATATAATATATATATATATATATATATATATATATATATATATATATATATATATATATATATATATATATATGTGTGTGTGTGTGTGTGTGGGTGTGTGTACTCACCTAATTGTGCTTGCGGGGGTGAGCTCTGGCTCTTTGGTCCCGCCTCTCAACCGTCAATCAACTGGTGTACAGGTTCCTGAGCCTATTGGGCTCTATCATATCTACATTAAAACTGTGTATGGAGTCAGCCTCCACCACATCACTGCCTAATGCATTCCACCTGTTAACTACTCTGACACTGAAAAAGTTCTTTCTAACGTCTCTGTGGCTCATGTGGGTACTCAGTTTCCTGTGTCCCCTTGTTCGCGTCCCACCCGAACCAAGGTGTGTGTGTGTGTGTTGTATGAGAGAGAGAGAGCTGACAAATCCGCAAAGAAAATGCATTATACCGTAATTAACAGAGGTAATAATTCAATTACTGAAAAATTTAACAAAAATATTCCTATTAAAATATGTGGCAGTACATTTGAAAGAAAAAAGCATGAATATCACACTGGAAATAATAAGTGTTAATTGGTGTAATATCCGTTTTTTATCATTAATAAACATTTTCTTGAAGGTCGTAATCTATGGGAGACTAAACTAATTGGCTTAGCGTCTTGCGTGCCTCGTGTGATGTATATAACTGGTTAAGTGTCCGTTTATTACAAAGCTTATTAATATAAATCTATCGATTTCATAGTCAATCACACAGGATTTAGAGCAGCGGTCGTCAGCCGGTGGTCCACGAGACGATTTTATTTGTGTATGTATGTATAACTGTATTTTCTGGAACTGTTATATTTAATGACATCAAATAGTTTGACTTTAAATAACTATAATTGTTTGCTTGGTGGACCGCGGGACTGAAATTTATAAATTTGGTGATCCGTGAGCTCTGAAAGGTTGATGACCGCTGGTTTAGAGTATATCATTCTCTGTGGTGTTGGACTTAGGCCTATTAACGCCTGGAGGGTCATCAATGCCTATCAACCTCTGGAGGGCTATTAATTAGCTTACCAGCCAGCAGATATACTTTAGTCCTAATCACAGCCTAGAAGTAAACTCCATGTATACTCAGCATTGGGGTACGCTTAAAGTACATATTAATACCCATATCAGACCGCAATTGTATTAATAGACGCTATAAAGACTCAAGAGCAGCCATGCAATATAGTAATTCAGGTCCAGAAGTCTTAATCTGTAGCCATGGATTCTACTAGCCTCCCCAGACGAAATAAAGGATAACAGCATAGATTAATTTCGCTATGCTTCCGTGCTAAATTGCAAAGTTCGTAAATGATATATTGCATAATAACATGCATGTGCTACTGGATAACATAAAGAGAACCTATTATGAGTCCAGATCCATTATATTCTGGGATTCAGGTCATTATTTCACACTTGCTGAGGGACGAGTGGTAATCAGTTGCTTCCCTCAGGGGTCAGCCAAGAGCGGAACCCATGAGAAAGGTTTCTCAAGGGGCTCATTTACATTCAGATTCCTGAATTAATGATTACAATGCCTCGTTCCGCTTCGCCATACCTTCTAGCCTTGTATTGGGTCTTAACAAACAAACAGGTTAATTAATAGGCCTTATTGCATTATTTTTACCTTTTTACACGGATATGTAATTGTATCAGGGTTGCAGTGACGCTGTATAACTGCTTCTCTCAAGATGGGATGCGATTGTCTTATTCCAGGTATTTATTTGGGCAAGTGTGTTTGAGATGTTCCGAATAGAGAAGTGTCTTGTCAGGTGTTTGGATGGTCGACTGTTGTACACATGTAGTTCTTTAAAGCCAGGTTGCTGTTGTTGTTTAAGATTTGCTACTTGATACAAAAAATCCAAGTAGCACGGGCTATGGTGAGCCCGTAGTCAGGTGTTTTGTGTCTTTGCTAGCCAGATATGTCGAACACAGGTCTGCCGGCTGATTGTTGGTTCAAATGGTTGAGTAGCCAGGTTAATGCAATGACAGGTGTTTAAATAGTCTAATGTTTGTTGATTGGAAACAAAAAAATCTCCCTTTCTATTTCGGCTACAGTACTGAAACTTGGAACAATTGCAGCATTTTTCATATACAACTAGTCAAAAAATATTGGTTGACATTGAACAACTTTTAATAATTAATCTATTGGCCCCTTCAGGCCTATCAACTTTGGGGTAATTGTTTAGACCACCACAATACCTTCCTCACCAACCAGCAAATCTGGCACGGAACGTAGAGCCACTCAACCTCTGGAAGGTCATTAATGCCACCAAAATATCCTACTGATCAACTAGTACGTCTAATTTTGAACGTTACGGTCCCCAGCGTACAAATTACACAGGACTACGAAAAGCAGCGGCTCACAAATACCCACGTATTTGAGAGAAGTTAGAGAAGTTAAGTTAGGTGGGCGGTATGGATTCGTGTGCTTCAGGTTAGGTTAGTACTCTATATTTTGTACGTTGTGACAGGCCAAGAGAACGGGCTGCTCTCCGACACTTCATCACTGTAACTAGAATAAAAATGGCTCATTGTTTACTTGTAAATCACAAATATACGATGTAAAGTCTACGGGGAAAACACATAATTTCAGATTTCAGGAAAATCACACGGAAGGGATCGAGGTTAGAGGCTGATATTTCTTAACGCATTTAACATAGGCCTATCCGACCAACCTATCTCCATCCCGTCCCCCAGATCGTTCCCCCTGCAAAGTTGGGGTGAGGCTTGACCCAGACGCCTGCCCTCCAGCCTCGGGCACACAGAAAAACAGACATTCTAGTATAGTACAGATTGTTCAACAGTGTTCAACAGATCGTTCAAAAAACAGGCCATTCATGCAATGATTGGTGGTGAACAGCGCATTAGGGGTGGGGGTATAAATGCATGTAATGTCCTTTGCATGTCTGTACATATCAGAAACGGAGCCCCAATTATAAATTAATCCCCCCTTAAATGGGCACGCTTGTCTCTCCCCCCCGGACCCCCGCCCGCCAGCTATGGTAGTAACTCTTCAATAATTACCACTAATATGAAGCATTACTCAGCGCTTCAAGCGAGGTGTTGGCACAGACGCACGCATATCACCATTGGGTAATAATTACGACCGCTCGCCTCCCACTACAGGCTGCTATTACCCGAAGAACATGCGAGTTACAGCCTCCTACTCCCGTTCTGGCCAATCTCTTGGCCAGAAATTAGGCCACCCACACTCGCACGCACACACACACGCGCACGCACACACACACGCGCACACACACTCGCACGCACGCACTCACATAAACACCCTCCACTAAATCACGTGAAGCTTAAACCACAAATCACCAGTCGTGGACTGCCTCCACGTTCCTAGGTGATTTGACTCCGATAATAGCGAGGTGGACTGCCCAAGGCTCGTTCGATTTCTATTTCTCTTATAACTCCTTTATGTTGCTTTCGTTATTTATTTTTTTCTCTCTCTTCCAATATTCCTTCACTTGTGCTTCCAAGAAAACATAATTATTAGTCCTAGTTTCTAGTTATCGTAATTTATCCTCAATTACCTTCTTCTTTCATATCAAATACTGACAGACATACACAGACATGAGTCTAGACAGACTGTGATGGTCTGTCTATATGACGTACGCATTCATAGACCAGTCCGTCCTCCTAAGATTCTCCAACATCAAGAAAACGGTAAATTTAAAGTGTCCTCTCCTAACCTATCAGAGGACCCAAAACAGAAAACGGGACAGTACGTCACTTTCGCCAGCCGCTTCCATTTTCCATACGAGCGAAAAGCGACATTCTTTGTAGGAGGACAGGTTACGTGGAGACTGTAAGGCCACCTGTCAATATCACGCACGGATACATGGACAGATTGACGGTTAGAAACTAAGTCTGTCTCATTGAAATCGGGCAGTAAATTGGCTTTATTAATAAGGCTAAGAAATAGTTATGTCGATTTAAATAGCGTCATTTTTAAAATGGTTCAGCAAGAAGCGTACAGTCCCTGGTGACCACATACCTATCCTGAGCCAATATTCATTGACTCAAGAAAGTGCTTTTAATTTCACTAAAGCCCAACTGGTTTCCACTTCTAACGCGTCACAATTTTAACGCTACTGACTACACAATTTCTTGTCCAGGATTCATGACGCATTTATGCACCACTTACGAAACCTGTACATCTTCCCTTCATCATGGCGACTTTGTTTACGTTCAATAAACAGTTTACGAGTTTCTAAAATTCACAACCCAAGGTTATTATTGCTATAAACAACTTCGTGGTGCTTCGGCGCTCATAAACTGTTTAATAAACGTAGCCGTCAAGATTAATGAAAGATGTACAGGTTTCGTAAATGATGAATCTTGGCCCTGAAATTTTGTGGTGTAGCCAGAGTGGCCCTCGTATAGCCGGTGCTCCGTCGCGCTCCCGGCGAGTAAGCTTGTGTGGAGCTGCATACAAATTTGTTCCCTTCGCCTGTGATGGATGCGAAGAACTTGATACAAGAACACACTGATGACAAAGAGGTCTTTAAATCCATTGTAAACTCGACAAGAGACCAATGACTATAATGACACACCAAATACCTTCCCTTAGCTGTTGCCTAAGAAATAGTACACTGTACCCTTCTCTCAAGTACTCGTTTCACCCAATTTACGACTGACTACTGCATGCCGCAAAGGGCTTACTGAGTAACGCTTGAGTGCGTTAATGGGGCAGGGTGCTCTATGGTCTTCAACCTGATCTCCAGTGAATTGTGGTCTTGGGTTCGAGCTCGCCAAGCGGAACGTCTCAACACTATGATATTTGTTGTGGTTTTGGAGCTGATTCTTTGTGGAATATTTTGATTTGGTTTTTTTAAATGTTATTTTGATGTTTATTATTGGTATTAAAAAGCCCGGAGTATAACTTTTATTTTTATATTATTTATTATAAATTATTATTATAAAGTACACTTTTTTATGTACTGTAATGTATACTTTTTTATACACTTTTTGATATAAATATTGTCCATTACTAAAATCAACTAATAATAACATGTAGTATTTAGGAATATTAATAATTACTAAAGTCAACGAATAAAATCAAACAATAATGTTTCCAATAATTTTATGTGTGAAAAACAGCGCTTAATTTTTCGGTAGTTATTTACTTGATTTAAACTCATTTTCTTTAATGTTTTTATTAATATTAACCTCCAATTTAAGTAATTAATCTGCAATTCCCTATAATAACCTGTACAAGCAATCGGCATTTTATATATCAAACAACATAAATATCATTATATTAAAAGCCTTCCGCTTTTTTCTAAGTGTTCAGTAAATTATTTCATAAATGAGCATCGCTTAGTATATACTATATTTTATTACTACGTTGTACGTCCTCTCCTCTCCCCGGGTTATCCTTTACGTGTCATATAATTATAGAATGGTCTATATTTACCCCAGAGTCTCCCGGTGTATATATACACCTAGCATTACTAAGGTATTCTTGCTGGCTGGTCAGTGAGCAATTGTGGTGGCCTTAATAACCCTCCAGAGGCTGATAGGCCTTAAGAAAAACACCACACCATACAATTAAGTTAAAAAAGCAGGTAAACAAATGTTGTTATTATAACCATTTTCCAGCGGGTAGTTAAGGGTAATTTGAGAGGTATAGTTACAGATGGTCGGCTAGCCTTCATCACGGATTCCTCTCACACTGTTCTGGTACCAAATATGTATCAACAAACTTGCCAATTATTATAGCTCTTACTTACCTGAGCTTGTTTACGTTTATTATAAGCTGTCAAACTCAACGAGCTCGGTAAACCGTTGTGATATATGGCTATTCTCGAGTATTTATCTTTTTGGGGAGTTTAGTACTCTATTCCCAGTGATGATTTGGCTGCATGGGAGACTTCACTAAGAACTGTGACAGAGATACAGTAACGTTGTCTTCTGTTCATATTTTAACACACACACAAGTGAGTGTGTTTTACTAGGTGAATACACACACACACACACACACAAGTGAGTGTGTTTTACTAGGTGAATACACACACACACACACAAGTGAGTGTGTTTTACTAGGTGAATACACACACACACACACAAAATTTGATGCGATAGTTGCTTTTAAAGACTTGTTTTGGGCGGATCGTTTGTAATAAAGAGATTACTTAAGGTCAGCCTAGCCTCTACGACGCTCGCTTGAGGAACGTCTCCACGAGGCACGAACAATGGGGACGCTTTGATTCGTCAAGCAATAAGAATTACGAAAGTCTACAAGCAATAAGAAATACGAATGTCCACAAACAATAAGAAATACGAATGTATACAAACAATAAGAAATACGAATGTCCACAAACAATAAGAAATACGAATGTCTATAAACAATAAGAAATACGAATGTCCACAAACAATAAGAAATACGAATGTCTATAAACAATAAGAAATACGAATGTCTATAAACAATAAGAAATACGAATGTCCACAAACAATAAGAAATACGAATGTATACAAACAATAAGAAATACGAATGTCTACAAACACAAAATACACGAAAATGTTACCATATTCGAAAGCAAACAAGGATCTAAATATCAGCATAAGCCATATATAATTTCTTCACCTCATTTAATTTTTATTTCTGATGTTTATTATTGGCATCATTCAAAAAGAAGCATAAAACTGTTTATTATCATAATATATAAAGCCACATGAGGCATCTCATATTTTATTTTATCTTACGTTTTCAATTTTCCACAAGAATGATTTATTTCAATAACTTTCCATTCACCCCTCGCAAGCAATATTAGATAAGGATTTTATTAGTAACATTCGGGGGAATATTGCTCCGTGTGAATATTTTCTTTTATACTTCCCTACTGGCCAATGGTATTCTTCCCATCTCTGATGTTGATTTTAACTTACGCTTGAAAATTTTAAAACAAAAATTCAGCAAAATTATACTGAAATGATTAATCGAATTATTCTTAGTAATAATCATAACTTATTGTGTACTCACCTAGTACTCATCTAGTTGTGCTTGCGGGGGTTGAGCTCTGGCTCTTTGGTCCCGCCTCTCAACCGTCAATCAACAGGTGTACAGTTTCCTGAGCCTACTGGGCTCTATCATATCTACACTTGAAACTGTGTATGGAGTCAGCCTCCACCACATCGCTTCCTAATGCATTCCATTTGTCAACCACTCTGACACTAAAAAAGTTCTTTCTAATATCTCTGTGGCTCATTTGGGCACTCAGTTTCCACCTGTGTCCCCTAGTGCGTGTGCCCCTTGTGTTAAACAGCCTGTCTTTATCAACCCTGTCGATTCCCCTGAGAATCTTGAATGTGGTGATCATGTCCCCCCTAACTCTTCTGTCTTCCAACGAAGTGAGGTTTAATTCCTGCAGTCGCTCCTCGTAGCTCATACCTCTCAGCTCGGGTACTAGTCTGGTGGCAAACCTTTGAACCTTTTCCAGTTTAGTCTTATGCTTGACTAGATAGGGACTCCATGCTGGAGCCGCATACTCCAGGATTGGTCTGACATATGTGGTATATAATGTTCTGAAAGATTCCTTACACAAGTTTCTAAAGGCCATTTAGTACTTATCTAGTTGTGCTTGCGGGTTGAGCAATGGACCAAAGAGCCAGAGCTCAACCCCCGCAAGCACCACTAGGTAAGTAACACACATGCCACACACACACATGTACACACACATGCACACACACGTAGAACTTTAAATGTAGATATGATAGAGCCCAGTAGGCTCAGGAATCTGTACACCAGTTGATTGACGGTTGAGAGGCGGGACCAAGAGCCAGAGCTCAACCCCCGCAAGCACAACTAGGTGAGTACACACACGCTCGATTTTCTTCCTCATTCAAAAATGTTTTTTTTCTCAGACATTTTCCTATTTACTAAGAAACCAAATCTGTATACCGGACCATTCTTGCTGTGGGGTTGACCATTATACTGCTGGTCTCGGAAAGAAATTGAATCCGTGCAGCATACCTTAGCTGTTTTTAGCTTTGCTCGCCTTCTCCACACCTTTTAACGGGATGGAACACAGAATATAGTGCTGTCTCTCTCTCTCTCTCTCTCTCTCTCTTCTCTCTCTCTCTCTCTCTCTCTCTCTCACTCTTCTCTCGGTGTCAACACCATCAACACAAAACCATCACAAAGCGCTGACCTTCACGTCTCTCTATACCATTTGTCATGTCAGGTCTTAATCATGTCAGGTCTTATAGTCATGTCAGGTCTTATATCATGTCAGGTCTTATTGTCATGTCAGGTCTTATAATCATGTCAGGTTTTATAGTCATGTCAGGTCTTATAGTCATGTCAGGTTTATAGTCATGTCAGGTCTAATAGTCATGTTTAAACTGTCAAAGTTTAACTGTAAACTGTAACTTTTAAACTTCGCGAAACGATCTTATCAAAATTCTTAAAGTGTTTGTCGTTAATTAATTTATGTTCCTGGAATCAACAAGATTTTATCTTGGATAATTTGCCTTGGGAGTCGATATATACGACAATGAAGCGACTCAGAAGAAACAACGAACGAACCACCAAGAAAATAAGATATGGTGAAGGAAAGCAGAGACACAACCCGAGCCGCATTCTGTACACAGGGAGGCTCTCCGGCGCTCCTGCAGTGATATGCAGTTTTCTTGACGAGGAGCTGAGCTAACCACTTATGCAGCTGTGACGATGATGATTGTCTGCTTGGAAGAAAGGGAAGAGGGAGTATGATTAAGGATGGTCTCAGACGTATGGACACAGAGAAAGATTCACACATACACAGACAGAATGGTAAGACAGAATTTTGCAGGGTGCAAAAGCATAAAAGGGGAATGTGGAGAATTACAAAACAGGATACCTAGGAGAATTGGGCTAGACGGTAGAGCGACAGTCTCGCTTCATGCAGGTCGGCGTCCAATCCCCGACCGTCCAAGTGGTTGGGCACCATTCCTGCCCTCCCGTCCATCCCAAATCCTAATCCTGACCCCTTCTTAATGTTATATAGTTGCTGAGTCCTGAGTAAAGCGACAGTGGCTTGGCGCTTTACCCCTGATAGTTCCCTCCCTTCCCTCTCCAACCACAGGCATGGTCATTTATTCACTGTGCTAAACAGCATGTGTTCATTTCTACTGTACTCCATGCACCGGATTAGGCACATGTAGTTCCACTACATATAGTGTATGTGGTAGTACAGTATACCTGGTTGATACCTGGTTGATGGGGTTCTGGGAGTTCTTCTACTCCCCAAGCCCGGCCCGAGGCCAGGCTTGACTTGTGAGAGTTTGGTCCACTAGGCTGTTGCTTGGAGCGGCCCGCAGGCCCACATACCCACCACAGCCCGGCTGGTCCGGAACTCCTTGGAGGAATAAATCTAGTTTCCTCTTGAAGATGTCCACGGTTGTTCCGGCAATATTTCTTATGCTTGCTGGGAGGACGTGAACAACCGCGGACCTCTGATGTTTATACAGTGTTCTCTGATTGTGCCTATGGCACCCCTGCTCTTCACTGGCTCTATTCTGCATTTTCTTCCATATCGTTCACTCCGTACGTTGTTTGTTATTTTACTGTGTAGATTTGGGACCTGGCCCTCCAGTATCTCCAGGTGTATATTATTTGAATATCTCTCTCGTCTTCTTTCTAGTGAGTACATTTGGAGAGCTTTGAGACGATCCCAATAATTTAGGTGCTTTATCGCGTCTATGCGTGCCGTATATNAATATCCACGTATGACGTCACGTCATCCACCTCAAGCTGAAACTCTGTTAACTCCACCGACAAATTCCGTCTGTTCGCCACAGACATTTTCTACCAAGTGGAGCATGATAACTTTCTCTTCCTTACGCTGAAGAAGTTGGGAAGATAGAGTGAAAGTAAGCAAAATTGTGGTCTGTGTCAATAAGTTGTTGTGTTGTTAAAGATTCGCTACCTGGAACAAAAATTCCAAGTAGCACGGGCTATGGTGGGCCCGTAGTGCCTTGTCATTAAGTACTTCAACTCTTAATATTCGAACAGTTAACTGGGCATTATTAACCTTCTCTTGGAACCATTTAGCACTCACCCCATGTATATCCTCGGTAATCTCTTCCATTAAGCAATACAGCCTCTTTTTAAAAAAGTATTTACCCGGGTCTTTTGTGCATCTATATTTATCGATTTAATCCATCAAGAATTAAATGATATTGATTGTAACTCGTGAAAATTATCCCAATCCCGGGAGGAATTCTTTTCTCATCAATATTCTCCAGAATTATCAATTAGGCATCAATGTATAATGTGTTCACTGGAAGCTGAATTACAGTTTTTTACCTGTTTCCTGATATGCATTCTGCTTGCCCGAAGGCATTTTTATCCCGCTACGTACGTCTATCCTCTTGACCTTCCGTTGTCGGAAACGGTCAAGATTTAGGTACAAGTAAGTACAGGCGCTGCCAGGGTCATTACACGTTTTCTATGTACAGTCAATTCTGAGGGAATAATGGTGGACGTCATGGAAGTCAATCCTGTTATGATACAAACTACGAACTATAAGGATGGGAGCGGTGTGTGAGACAGCTTTATGGAACAGTGAAAGACAGAAAGGCCCATCAGAATAGGAATATTTGCCTCCACAAATGTTACCAATTGTAACAAATAGTTTCACATTCCAAACTCACCTTTTAAATTCCAACAATTGTTCCTATCGAAGGATAAGCCTTTATAACGATAGCGTCAATTTTGTTTCTTAGTCCGCAGTTTGTTAGGATATATAAAGTGAGGTCTGGATAACATAATTGAGCTCTTCTGATTACAATTTTTGGTCAAACTTTAAAATTAGATAGAATAACTGTACGGTGCTTTCTTCATTATGGAAAGCCAAAGTTCCTGAAGGCCCTTCAGGTTAAATCACGTCAGGCGCTGGATGACCAGTATGTTGTCAGTCCTACCCGACGACCAGGTAGGTATATACTATGTAATAATACAGTTAAGAATTACCTTTCGTATATATTTTGAGAAATAAGTCTGTTATTTTAAACTTTTAAAATATGATAAGGAAGAAGACGTAGGCATTCCCTCTAATGTTGTCAAAACCATAAGGTCCTAATATTTAGGTCTGAGAAACAAACGACAAAACATTAATCTATATAGTCTAGGATAAAGTAAACTTAGTATAGATTCACCGATAAATGGGGTACACCCCTCAGAGTATACACTGAGAAATGGGAACACTTCTGTCAGTGTATCTGTCCATTCTTCAACACAGTGTAGAGAAAGCGAAGATATTAACTCACTGATGACACTGTTGAGTTATAAAGGAAAATCTCATCAGACGAAAAACCTAATAATACTGAACGTCACCCGGAACGTCAAAACTGACGGTCACCTGGAACGTCGAAACTGACGGACGGTCACCTGGAACGTCGAGACGCATCTCAGGTCATGCAAAAGGAACGTCTCTCTTTTACTCTCGCGAAGAAAGTTATGCTGGAGGGAGGCGTAGTGGCGGGTCTGCCTTTGTGGACTTTTGTTGAACGCAAAAACCCGCCACCTCCCGTGTACTTAAAACTATTATTACTGTAACTATCAATAATGTCCCAAGTATTACTATTAGTTGAGTACTCCTGTGTTTTATCAGTAGTCTTTATTAGTATTAAAGTCATTATTGCCATTTTAATAATACTTTATATCAATACAATGATAATAATGATTCATTAGTTTCTGATGTGCATGTATTTTGCAGACGACGATAACTACTGCAATTGTAAATAATAAAGTATGCCATTACTCCTGCTGTATCAACACTGCTCTTTCACTGTATCCACGGACACTTGTGTTATTGATCATACTCATTCTGAACGAATTACATTTAACGAACAACAAACATTTTTGTTTTGGGCTTAAGGCTCATCAATCTCTGAAGGGGTATTAAGGCCTATCAACCTCTGGAGGGTTATTTAGGCCTATCAACCTCTGGAGGGTTATTAAAGCCTATCAACCTCTGGAGGGATATTAAGGCCTATCAACCTCTGGAGGGTTATTAAGGCCTATCAACCTCTGGAGGGTTATTAAGGCCTATCAACCTCTGGAGGGTTATTAAGGCCTATCAACCTCTGGAGGGTTATTAAGGCCTATCAACCTCTGGAGGGTTATTAAGGCCCATCAACCTCTGGAGGGTTATTAAGGCCTATCAACCTCTGGAGGGTTATTAAGGCCTATCAACCTCTGGAGGGTTATTAAGGCCTATCAACCTCTGGAGGGTTATTAAGGCCTATCAACCTCTGGAGGGTTATTAAGGCCAAAACAACCAGCAAGTATACTTTCTTACTGAACAAAGTCCAGGATTGAAGTAAACTCTCAGTGTATACACCGAGAAGCGAGGTCTACCTCTCTATGCAAGTATAATAATCCATTGTGTCGAAAGACAGGCAGCCTGTGTGTATATATACATGTTAGGCATATATCGGCCTCTCCCCTCCCCCCCCAGGTACTGACCTTACCCAAGATACAACCCCACAACAAGCTGGGTAACTCCTGGGTACCTATTTACTCTCAGGTGAACAGGTGCATTAAGTGATAAGGAAATGCGACCAACTGTTTCTGTCCCGCCCGGGAATCGAACCCGGAATTCTAGATTATGAGTCTGGCACAAATCTTGCTGTACTACCGAGACCTTCGAACAAAAATGTATTATAATTTAATAATTTTAATAATGATAACTTATTTTTGTTATTATTAACTAATTAAAAATGTATTAATGTACTATATCTATATACATATTACTATATATTAATATTGCTATATTAATATTACTATATTATTTTTGTTTTAGATTCCGGTACTCAGAATTAAAGTTACAAGTAGCACGTGCTACAAGAAAAAGTAGTACGGGCTCACCATAGCCCGTGCTACTTAGAATTTTACATTCCAGGTAGCGAATTTTAAACAACAAACGATAAACCTGTATTGGAGTTATTATATATTGCTATATAATAACATATTTTTAAATATTAACATTATTATATTACTATTACTAGTATTGTTTAACACGCCGCCACACGCGCGTCTTGAAATACATAAGAAAACTGTGTTTTTTTTTAATAAATTCATTAAACTGGAGTCGACACATCATGCTGGCGCGGCGTCTTGTCGGAAGAGAAGACACAGGCGTCGGCCGTCCAAACAAGACAGATTTAGCGAACGTTCTATACAAAAAACTCTCACAAGTTATGCAGTAGGGCTCCTAATTCCAATAATCAAGCAAGTATATCCTCAATGCATAACACCAGCAATATTTTGAAAGAGTTTTGCCGATAATTATAAATCGTTTTGAGAGATTGGCAAATTTATAGCACATTCGAAATTCCCAAAAAGATGAATAACGATTTCTACTGAGGACCTTAAAACTTGGGCGTCGAATTTCGCGTGAGGACGAAGGTTGGAACACTTCAAGACTCAACAGAAACTGATCGAGAGCGATAAGGCCAGAAATTATCTCCAACTAATCAGCGGCCTGACTGACGAGCGGCATAAACAAGACATAAGCAAGAAATATTTACATAAGTAATCTTCCGCATCTTTGCCGCAAATACGTCACAGACGGGCGATAAACAGCGCCAGTTTTGAGTGGCGGCTGAACCCAGTCCATCGGACAGGTTCTCCAGGTGATGCTATCACGGCCTGTGCTACACACACACACACACACACACACACACACACACACACACACACACACACACACACACACACACACACACACACACACACACACACACATTTTTTACCATAAAAACTTAACATTTGGCGATGGCATTAAAAATCATCACATCCACTATTATTAACTCATATTAGCTTGTACTCAGACTGATTTTAGTGAAATCGCCAAGTTTTGGTGTAGGAACTATGATGATATGATCGTAACCATACAATTAAGGCTGAAACTATGAACAACTACCCTCAGAAGGGTAGTTCTGAGGGTAGTTGTTCATAGTTCAGAAACTATGAACAACTTCATAGTTTCACGGTATCTTGTGCTTCTAACTTCAGTCTTCATTAAACATTGTGTCATTAACGTTATAATGCAAGTCACAGAAATTAGGGTTTACAGCTGTTATCTGCATTCAGTTCTACCTATTCCAGGAGTTGGAGCATAACCTCCGGCCCCGCCTCCTGCATTTACAAATCTGAGTCAGTCAGAGATATTTTTTAAACTAGACAACTGCATCAGTTCAGGTGTTTATTGTCCCGAGGAGAACTGAGTACTAGACATCCACTACGGGCTCACCATAGGCCGTGCTACTTGGAACTTCTTGTTCCAGGTAGCGAATCTTTAACAACATGAGTACTATATATTGCTCAACATTGGTCAGATAATATCTAATACTGTTGATCCTGCAACAACCAATCAGCTGAGAACATCAGCTCTTCATCATCAGTGATAAACAATTAGAACAGATATCACGCAAGATTAACTAAACGCGATATAAATTTCAACATCACAAATATCTTATTAAATAATTAAAATTACTAAAATTAAAAACCAAAAATATATGTAAAACAACGGACAAAGATGTATAAAAACTTAACAACATACTTCAGAGAAGACAATTATTCAATTATTGTATAAACAACTGAGTCAAGGACTCCGACTGAGATACTCTCCAAGATGTTCAGTTCAAGACCTGACGAACTAGAGAATAGAACAGCGAAATCCTTGCAAGGGAAAGGGCGGCCATTATCCTCGCTGTGATCTCCAATAGGATGCACATCGCCAAAGAGGCAGACCAGTACGGTAAAACATTCATATCTCCACAAATACGGTGTTTCAAGTAACGTAATGTATGTCCCATGTATCGAACATTAAAAAAAGGAGTTCAAAGGATTGAAGATCCCTTAAACTCGTTTTATTAAATAACTTCCAATGGTGTAGTTGGCATTAAACACGAATTGGAAAGAGATTTGTGGATAAACATGTCTAAGAATGTTACAAAGTTCTTTCCTAATGTAATAGTTAACAGTTCCCAAGTAAGGAAATTCGACATAATGAATGTCTTTAGGGACTGTGGGACCCCTCGACCTTAGGTATATATTTGGCATTACCGAATCTCCTCAGAATTCTATAAAATGTTTTACAAGGAAAAATATTTAAAACAAAGATTTCATACAAGAACTTAACTTCGCTCTCGAATGATTTATAATCCGAGATTAAAAGTTCAATTTAATAAAGTTTTGATTGTGTTCAGTTTACATAACTTAGGACAAAAACTAACACAACGTAAACTCAATCCTGTGAATAGGTTTACTGCAAACTGAAGTAGGCAAATTTACCTTCAATAGAAATAACTATGGAGTCAAGAAAGGATATTTTAGAATTTGTCTCAATTTCGTAAAAGTTCAATTTGACTGGAATTCAAATACGAGACAAACCTCTCAACGTGTGAACGATCATTAAAGATAAGAAAGGTGTTATCCACATACCAACGATATAAAATAGGTTTCAACTTTACAGAACAAATATCTTTTAAAATGTTTTAAAAAGACAACATTAGCATAAGGTGACCGCATTACTACCCCGTTTATTTGTGTAAACAGTTTGCATCAAATGACAAAAACTGAATCTGATGTTGCAACATCTAATAACTAAGTTGTTTCATTTTTAATCCAACTGAGAAATTTCTCCTAGTGGAGCGTTTCAGACAAGGGCTCAACATTCACACTTGCCATGACAGCAAAATTATTAAACTTAAGAGCCCAATTTCTTTTAACAAATTGAAAGGCATTTTCAGTCAAATTAGTAAATATTTTAGTGCCAATTGTAGCACACTGTACAGTGTGTGTGTGTGTGTAATTTAACTATTTTATCTTCACACTTGTCTTCCTAATGATGAAAATCATTATAAACTTTTAACCATAGTCAAGATGGTAAAGGAGTCCCGCTAACATGGTGTTTTTGGCCCTCATCAAGGATGCATGTCTGCGACTCGTGGCATTTCATAATTAGACGTTTACATACCTAACACCCAACACAATACTGGACAATTGTTGAGTATCTTTGTACGACGCTGGTTCTCTTTATGGAGTGAAACAGCAGCAGCAGCAGAAACAGCAGCGCCAGCAAGAACCACCAAAGCTCCACACCAGCAGAAGAATTAGCATAATATCAGGTGCCGCGGGATCACAAGAACAAGCAAGAAAGTCTGAGGCAACAGCAGTAAGGCGAGAACTGACCAGGTTATCAGTGTCTCATCTGCTAATTATGTATCACTGCGGGTCGACTGCGGCCGTGACGGAACTGCCCGCCTCAACCCCCTACCACCAGCCAACCACAATCACCACACCCTCCCCCAGCCCACCACACAACCCCCTACCACCAGCCCACCACACCAACCTCCCATTACCTGCTTCTGGAATCTACAAAAACATGTTTTCATATATAGGAGGTGCGAGGGAACTTCGGTTAAAGTTGAAAAAAACAAAACTGGTTGTCTCTTAATTACACATCAGTTTTCTCTTTGTTGCCCCTGACTGCGTACCTGACGGGCAAATTAAATGAGAGATGTAAAAGGATATTTTATAAACGGGAGGAGATGTGCCCTCTTGTTTTAATTGGTGGACGGTGTGAGGCGGATGAGATGTGGTGTTTAATGCACCGTTTGGGTTGGATGAGCTGTATGTATAGTAGCCTGGTTGGGGGTGTGATGCTCGAGGAACTCTCTTGGGAAGGGTAGAAATGGTGTACTGTTGTAATTATATATTTCATGTTCATATTTCATTATATTGGCCTATGTCATTATGTTCATTATCATATTATGCAAGGGAACACGCAAGATTAAGATGCTTTAAACACTTCTTTATATATATATATGTGTGTGTGTGTGTGTGTGTGTGTGTGTGTGTGTGTGTGTGTGTGTGTGTGTGTGTGTGTGTGTGTGTGTGTAAATCACGAAAATTAACACGTGATGGAAAATGTGACAGTGTCAGACCACGGAGGAAGAATTGAAACAGGAATTTCCTTAAGTACTTTCGTATTTAATAATACATCTTCAGACGGGTGAGTTACAAGTAAAACGATATGGACATAAATAGGCAGGAGGGAGGTGAAGTGAAGTGAGGTACACTGATAAATTTTGTTTATGACTGGGATTGGCTGTGTATGAATAGGAGCAGCATCCTATGGGCCAATTCTGCAGTTACCTTTTTTCTTATGTTCTTATGGCCCAAACATGGATAATAATAGCATAAGATAGAGAATATAAACAATGAATTAGCGAGACAAATGTGTATCAATGATCCGACTCAAATCGCCCTTTAACTGATCTATCAAAAATGTATCTAAATTATATAAACCACTGCTAATGTTCAAATTACATGTTTTTGTAATCTGTATTAAAGCAGATTCAATTATATTCCTTTGGAAAGTGTTTTTACAATTCGTTATTGAAGAAGCCATCTCCCAATAATTTGGTGAGAATTTAGTTTAGCTACAAATTCATCTGTGTTTACATCTGTAGGCCATATACACAAAATATCATCAACATATCTAAACCATGGAATGATTCCAGGGGTAATTTTTGAAACAAATTTCTTTTCGAAGAATTCCATGTACAAGTTTGAAAGTAATGGCGATAAAGGAACTTCATTGGGATCAACCCATGGTGGACAGGCCACCGAACTTCCAAACCTACACTCTCTCTACACCCGCATCCTCTTCCTGAATTTCATCTCCCCATCCCTCTACCTCCCCCCATCCTTTCCAATCCCTTTGGACATCAAAGCTAAAGGCGATAAAGGATTCCCCATTGCCATTCCAAAAGTCTGTAAATAATACTCATTATAAAAGTAAATTTACATTCTTTAATGCACAACTTAACAAGATTGACAATAATATCAGCAGAAAGAGGTAAAACATGATTCATTAATTCATGAGCAAGATAATCGAGAATATCATCAACCGGTACCTTTGTAAACAGAGAACAAACGTCAAAACTAATTAGCTTGACATCAGGAGAGATAGGAACACCGTTCAGTTTGTTAACTAATTCAAGAGAATTGGTCAAATGAGAAGAGGAAATAGTTCCTAACAATGGGGACAAGATTTTGGTAAGCCAAAAGAAATGGATCCCACAGAACTGATGATAGGCCTCATGGGATAGTTAGGTTTATGAGTCTTGACAAGTCCATAGAGATATGGTAATGAAGGTGATGAAGCACTAAATTGATTAAGAAGATCTTTATGTTTACTTAACAACTTCCTCAAGCTGCTATTGAAGAACTTGATGATGTCCTCAAGAGGATTTTTCCTGAGTTTAGTGTATGTTGAAGAATCTAGGAGGAGATCATTCATTTTCAAAATATATTCCTCCTTGTTTAGAATAGCAATAGTGCTGGATTTATCAGCCTTTGTTATATGAATGGAAGGGTCGGCTCGTAACTCCTGTAAGCTTCGTCTGAACCTTTCAGGGAAATTGTTTGTTTGAGGCGTCAACATTGAACCATAAACAATACCTTTAACCTGGTTTAGGTTCTGTGGAGAGAAAATATATATATATATATATATATATATATATATATATATATATATATATATATATATATATATATATATATATATATATATATATATATATATATATATATATATATATATATATATATATATATATGTATATAAAGAAAGGTACTGTAGAAGTACTCAGGAAGTAGTATTTAGCATAAAACTGAAAATGAAATCATTTAAAATAACATTACCATAAAAATGTAAAAAGAAAACCCATTTGACTTTTTCGGTGTGAAAATGACCGGTAAGAATTAAAGTATTAGAAAAAAATATAAACTAATTTAATAAAAATAAAAATTATTATCTTTAACTCTTGACATACAACTTGGTGAGTACGCGGAATAAAGACGAAACAAAACAAAATTAATGCTTTAGGCTCGGAAAGAGATTTGAGACAATTTATATACAAACAACGCGGCTACAGTTAGAGTTATACCACAACACCACAACCTGAGAACGATCTGTAGTGGAGGTTGTACAAATCCACAAGGGCCGTGACGAGGATTCGAACCTACGTCCGAGAGCATCCCAGACACTGCCTTAATCGACTGAGCTACGACATCGGCCCTTGTGGATTGATTCATTTGATGCTTCACGCAATTGTAATTTCTGTGTGTACTCACCTAATTGTGCTTGCGGGGGTTGAGCTTGGCTCTTTGGTCCCGCCTGTGTAGTGGAGGTTCATTGACACCCCGAGATGTCAACTCCTGAGAGCATCTGAAGAGACTGAATTGGGGCACCTGGCGACCGGTATCTTCTTGAGGTTATCTTGAGATGATTTCGGGGCTTTAGTGTCCCCGCGGCCCGGTCCTCAACCAGGCCTCCACCCCCAGGAAGCAGCCCGTGACAGCTGACTAACACCCAGGTACCTATTTTACTGCTAGGTAACAGGGGCATAGGGTGAAAGAAACTCTGCCCATTGTTTCTCGCCGGCGCCTGGGATCGAACCCAGGACCACAGGATCACAAGCCCTGCGTGCTGTCCGCTCGGCCGACCGGCTCCCTTGATGATACACATTGTACATGTGTACAATGATGTCACGTTCGTGTTAACGGCGCTGAAGGCAGCTGAACTACCACTTTGTCAGGTGCTGGTGATAGGGAGGAGGCGTCTCACACACTCAGGCTACTTTATATCATGTATGTACACTATATAGACGCTCAGGCCTATAGTTCTTGCTTGATCTTCGCCGTATCGTACATATAATTGGCGAAGATCGGAGGGAAGATGCAAGTTACCCTACTATGGAGGGTAATTACGTGACAAATATATATATATATATATATATATATATATATATATATATGTATATATATATATTATATATAATATATATATAATATATATAATATATATATATATATATATATATATATATATATATGGCATAAGGTCATCAATATGTGTCATCAATATGTGTGTGTGTGTGTGTGTACTCACCTAGTTGTACTTGCGGGGGTTGAGCTCTTGCTCTTTGGTCCCGCCTCTCAACTGTCAATCAACTGGTGTACAGGTTCCTGAGCCTACTGGGCTCTATCATATCTACGTTATAAACTGTGTATGGAGTCAGCCTCCACCACATTACTGCCTAATGCATTCCACCTGTTAACTACTCTGACACTGAAAAAGTTCCTTCTAACGTCTCTGTGGCTCATGTGGGTACTCAGTTTCCACCTGTGTCCCCTTGTTCGCGTCCCACCCGAACCAGGGTGTGTGTGTGTGTGTGTGGTGTATGAGAGAGAGAGAGAGCTGACAAATCCGCAAAGAAAATGCTTATAACCGTAATAACAGAGGTAATAATTCAATTACTGAAAAATTTAACAAGAAAATATTACATTATTAAAATATGTGGCAGTACATTTGAAAGAAAAAAGCATGAATAATCA
>WNGS01111181.1:55471372-55487900 GCA_020271785.1 Procambarus virginalis | reverse complement strand
GAGGCGGGACCAAAGAGCCAAAGCTCAACCCCCGCAAGCACAATTAGGTGAGTACAATTAGGTGAGTACACACACACACACACACACACACACACACACACACACACACACACACACACACACACATATATATAACAATCACTGTTCGAAGACCTCGTCCAGCTCTTCGGAGGTTGGGTGCATGCTCAAGACACAGCAAGCATTTGCTCTCTGGATCGCGACACTGAGGCGCTGGAACAGGGAACTGGCCGCTCTTGAGTCTCTAGTTTGTTTAATAAGTTCCTCGCCCACCTCCTTCAGGAACTTAAGGGCACATTTACCTCAGGCGCCCAGAGTCTCAGAGCCTATCGGCACGAACCTGTAACAACGTTCTAGGTCCCTGTACTTGTTAGTTTTCTGGGTCTCTCTGAAGGTGGCTGCCCCGCCTCCCTCAGCTGTGCTGTAACGTAGATAGGTATCAGCCAATGTAGATGCACAGGTGTAATCCCATACGACCTGTTTACCTTCCCTCCATGGCTGCAGGGTGACTCCATCTGGGCGTTTTTGGCTGTTGTCAGGTCTGCACAACTGGGGTTCCCTTTGTGCTGGACACCCAGCTGTAGCCAAACTTCTCTTGATGATGTCATTGACTGCCTCGTGTCTAGCAATCTTTCCCTGTGTCTTACGACAGATGAGACCATGGCTGCCGTATTGGTCTGCCCGTGCCTGGCCGCAAATACACCGGTGCTCGGTGGAGATAGGGGCGGCAAGGCGCAGAGCAACACCAATACTTAGGGCCCGATGATCCAGGCGGGTGCCCAAGGCGGAATTAGGGACTGCCAACAGAAGTCCCCAGCATGGGGGGCTTGCACAGCTAGGAGACGCGCTCTGTCCTTCTGAGAAGCTGCGTCCAGCAATGCTTTGGCGATGTTCTCCACTATGGGGCTATCCCATTTGGCCTGTTTACCGTCGTTTTGAAAAGTCGGTCGGGTTTGTGAATTGACAAGAGTGTCCCACTGACCAGCTCCTTCCGCGAATTTGAGATCATTAATGCCAATGAAGTTCCTTAGGTATTCTGGAAGTATTTCATTCACTAATTCACTTGTAGCACTGGTCGAGGATAAGAATGCCGGCATTGGTAACTGTGTCGCCATGCGAATACCTATACCCCCGAGTCTAACTGGGAGCGTTGCTTGGTCCCACTGGTCATACACCTTATATATATATATAAATATATATATATATATATATATATATATATATATATATATATATATATATATATATATATATATATATATGTGTGTGTGTGTATATCACGAAAATAAACACGTGATTAAAAATGTGACAATGTCAGACCACGGAGGAAAAATGAAACAGGAATTTCCTTAAGTACTTTCGTATATTAATACATCTTCAGAAGGAGTCCTTCTAAAGATGAATTAATATACGAAAGTACTTAAGGAAATTCCTGTTTCATTTTTCCTCCGTGGTATGACATTGTCATATATATATATATATATATATATATATATATATATATATATATATATATATATATATATATATATATGCGAACAAGCCTGAATGGTCCCCAGGACTATATGCGAATGAAAACTCACACCCCAGAAGTGACTCGAACCCATACTCCCAGGAGCAACGCAACTGGTATGTACAAGACGCCTTAAACCACTTGACCATCACGACCGGACAAAATGAGGTGATAGCCGAGGCTATTTGAACCACCCCACCGCCGGCACCCGGATGGTTATCTTGGGCATAGCATTTTGTGTTCCTCACGTGTGCCCCAAGGAATGAGGTGATTGGTAAAATGCTATGCCCAAGATAACCATCCGGGTGCCGGCGGTGGGGTGGTTCAAATAGCCTCGGCTATCACCTCATTTTGTCCGGTCGTGATGGTCAAGTGGTTTAAGGCGTCTTGTACATACCAGTTGCGTTGCTCCTGGGAGTATGGGTTCGAGTCACTTCTGGGGTGTGAGTTTTCATTCATATATATATATATATATATATATATATATATATATATATATATATATATATATATATATATATATATATATATATACATATATAACTGAAACTCACACCCCAGAAGTGACTCGAACCCATACTCCCAGGAGCAACGCAACTGGTATGTACAGGGATGCCTTAAACCACTTGACCATCACGACCGGTCATAAGGAAGTGATAGCCTGAGCTATATGAACCACTTCCCCGCCGGCACCTGGATGGTTATCTTGGGCATAGCATTTTATCAAATGTATCTTTATCATTGCTATGCCCAAGATAACCATCCAGGTGCCGGCGGGGAAGTGGTTCATATAGCTCAGGCTATCACTTCCTTATGTCCGGTCGTGATGGTCAAGTGGTTTAAGGCATCCCTGTACATACCAGTTGCGTTGCTCCTGGGAGTATGGGTTCGAGTCACTTCTGGGGTGTGAATTTTCAGTTGTATCTAGTCCTGGGGACCATTCAGGCTTGTTTGCATATATATATATATATATATATATATATATATATATATATATATATATATATATATATATATATATATATATATATATTTAACCTAGAAGGGGTACCACCTCTGGTGCAAGTGTAGGGACCCCATATATATTGGGCCCCTACCCAATACCTCTATATATATATATATAGGGACCCAATATATATATATATATATATATATATATATATATATATATATATATATATATATATATATATATATATATATTTTATTTAGTTTTACGTCTGTTGAAAGACACATAATTCGTGCAATACTAATAATAATATTAATAATTTTGAGTCAGCTCAATTAGTGTACAATATGTAAAATTATCTCGCAGTGTTTCATTAGGAAGTATTTAAATAGCAGTGCATGCATAATTCTATTAATGGGTTCGAACCCTGTATTTTAGACCACGGTAATTTGGATGCATGATTTAAACCTTTTAATGAAAACCACGAGAGTGAATTGCCTGATTACATCGCCGCGTCTGAGCTAGAGGTGGTTACGATCTGATAAAGGAATATGAGAAGGTACACCGGACAGAATCCGAATGGCAAGCAACGCTTATATTCAATTATCCGATTTATCAGATCCGATAATGGAGGGGGAGGAGGGAAGGAGGAATGAATCCGGACTCCCGCGATGTTGCAGGAGGGAGAAGGGGCGGCGGGTAGGGAAGGGTAGATCGGGAAACATATGAAAGGAATTACTGTAGAGGGATGGGGATAGCGAGTGAGGGCAAGATGGGCGGTCTGGACAAGGGACTGTGTATGTGAGCGGGGTAGTAGTATATGATTATGGGCGAGTGTGAGTGTATTTGGTATATATATATCACCAGCAGTCTTGTGGCTCTACCATCACTACAGAGGAATTAAGGTGTAGAGCAGAGAGATGACACAATTGCGTCTTGTGCCAATCAACAGTCCCTAAGATGAACTGTTGACCGTTTCCTGTATTAGATTTGCTTGGTAGACTTCAGGGTCCTCAGTGTGAGTCACCTTCTGTTGTTGAGATTATCAGTGAGATCCTCCTGTTACGCAACCGTTCTGTTAGCTCTGTTAACGCGTTTGATCTATCCGATCTATTCGAGATGCAACACACACAATTTCCAATCGAAATCATTATGTCGAATTGTATTAGATTTGCTCGGAAGACTTCAGGGTCATCAGTATGTGTGCCTTAACCCTGGACAATATCCAGGGCTAAACCATAATTGCTGTTTGGTCAATAAGCTTTTGTGTGGCCTTAATAACCTCCACAGCTTGATAGGCATTAAATCCAACACCAAACCAACACGCACACACTCACACGCACACGCACGCACAATTAGACGTGAAGCAACCTCTAAACGGTACAGAGATTTAAGCGTTGTTCTCAATATCACCATATCGGATTGCATTGCGTTTGCTTGGTTAGTTTCAGCGGCATCAATGGAGCAACAGCTCGCAACTGACACTCGGCTCGCTTTTATGTAAATTATACTGAGGTATTCGAGGTAAATTGCGCAAATCTTACCTGGGTCCAAAGGAGGGGTTCCTAAAATATTGTCGTAGCGAATTGCATTACATTTGCTCGAATGGTTTCGTGGATTTTGGTAGAGTCGAACCACACACCACACACACACGCGCGCGCGCACACACACACACACACCACACACACACACACACACACACACACACACACACACACACACACACAAGGTTGAGAGGAAACGATGAACCAGCGAGACTCGACCTAGTCTTCACTCTGAACGACTCCGACATTAAGGGATATCGGTTTCGAGACCCCAGTACGAATGAGCGACCACAGTGTACTGGTGCTGAGTATCTGGTTGAAGAAGAGTTATTGAACTCGAGGAGGGAACTGAAAACAAAAGACTAGCATTCCGAAAGGGAAACTATGAGGAGATAAGGAAATTCCTAATAGATATAACATGGGAAACAGAGCTCAGAGGAAAGACGGCCCAAGACATGATGGACTACATCACGCAGAAGTGTAAGGAGGCAGAAGACAAGTGTGTCCCAGTCCAAAAGGAAAACAACGAAATGAAGATGAGAAAGCCATGGTTTAATCAGAGGTGTAGGCAAGCTAATCTTTGCGAGGAACTGAATAAAAAATTCCAGGAAGTCTTCACAATAGAGCAAGGGGAAGTTCCAGAAATAAGAGACGGAATAGTTAACCAGGAACCACTAGAAGAGTTTGCGATTACCAGTGGGGATGTTAGGAAGCTTTTGCTAGAGTTGGATGACAAAGGCTATAGGCCCGAATGGAATATCACCATGGATACTAAAGGAAGGAGCAGAAGTACTGTGCCTGCCACTCTCCATAGTGTATAACAAATCACTGGTAACAGGGGAACTGCCAAAAATTTTGGAACACTGCTAATGTAGTCCCAATATACAAAAAGGGGGATAGACAGGAAGCACTGAACTTCAGGCCTGTGTCCCTAACTTGCATACCATACAAACTGATGGAAAAGATTGTGTGAAAAAGGCTTGTGGAACATCTGGAGCGAAAGAACTTTGTAACACAGTATCAGCATGGGTTCAGGGATGACAAGTCCTGCCTCACAGGATTAATTCAGTTCTACGACCAGGCAACAAAAATCAGGCAAGAATGAGAGGGTGGGCAGACTGCATATTTTGGATTGCCAGAAAGCCTTTGACACAGTACCACACAAGAGGTTAGTGAAAAAGCTGGAGATGCAGGCAGGAGTGAAAGGGAAGGTACTCCATTGGATAAGGGAGTACCTAAGCAACAGAAGACAGCGAGCCACTGTGAAGGGTGAGGTCTCAGATTGGCGAGATGTTACGAGTGGAGTCCCGCAGGGGTCAGTCCTTTGACCTATACTGTTTCTGATATATGTAAATGATCTCCCAGAGGGAATAGAATCATTCCTCTCATTGTCTGCTGATAATGGAAAAATTATGAAGAGGATTAAAACAGAGGACGATAGTAGGAGGCTACAAGATGACCTAGACAGACTGAACGAATGGTCCAACAAATTGCTACTAAAGTTCAACCCGAGTTAATGCAAGGTCATGAAACTAGGCGGTGGAAACAGGAGGTCAGACACAGGATACCGAATGGGAGATGAAGTACTTCACGAAACGGACAGAGAGAAAGATCTAGGAATTGATATCACACCAAAACTTGTCTCCTGAAGCCCACATAAAAAGAATTACATCTGCGGCATATGCGAGGCTGGCTAACATTAGAACAGCCTTCAGGAACCTGTGTAAGGAATCATTCAGAACCCTGTATACCACATACGTAAGACCAATCCTGGAGTATGCGGCCCCAGCATGGAGCCCGTACCTTGTCAAGCACAAGACGAAGCTGGAAAAAGTTCAGAGGTATGCCACTAGACTAGTCCCAGAACTAAGAGGCATGAGTTACGAGAAAAGGCTGCGGGAATGCACCTTACGACACTGGAAGACAGAAGAGTAAGAGGAGACATGATCATACCTACAAAATTCTCAGGGGAATTGACAGGGTAGATAAGGAAAACTGTTTAACACTGGCGGGACGCGCACAAGGGGACACAGTGGAAACTGAGTACACAAATGAGCCACAGGGACGTTAGAAAGAACTTTTTCAGTGTCAGAGTAGTTAACAGGTGGAATGCATTAGGAAGTGATATGGTGGAGGCTGACTCCATACACAGTTTATAATGTAGATATGATAGAGCCCAATAGACTCAGGAACCTGTACACCAGTTGATTGACGTTGAGAGGCGGGACCAAAGAGCCAGAGCTCAACCCTCGCAAGCACAATTAGGTGAGTACACACACACACACACACACACACACACACACACATTCTACGATCAGGTGACAAGAATTAAGCAAGAAAGAGAAGGGTGGGCGGACTGCATTTTTTTGGACTGTCGGAAAGCCTTTGACACAGTACCCCATAAAAGGTTTATGCATAAGCTGGAGAAACAGCAGGAGTAACAGGTAGGGCGCTCCAGTGGATAAGGGAGTACCTAAGCAATAGGAAACAGAGAGTTACAGTGAGGGGTGAGACCTCAGACTGGCGTGAAGTCACCAGTGGAGTCCCACAGGGCTCTTTACTTGGACCTATCCTGTTTCTGATATACGTAAATGATCTCCCAGAGGGTATAGACTCATTCCTCTCAATGTTTGCTGACGACGCCAAAATCATGAGAAGGATTAAGACAGAGGAGGACAGCTTGAGACTTCAAGAAGACCTGGACAAGCTGCAGGAATGGTCGAACAAATGGCTGTTAGAGTTTAACCCAAGCAAATGAATGTAATGAAGATAGGGGTAGGAAGCAGGAGACCAGATACAAGGTATCATTTGGGAGATGAAATACTTCAAGAGTCAGAGAGAGAGAAAGACCTGGGGGTTGATATCACGCCAGACCTGTCCCCTGAAGCTCATATCAAGAGGATAACATCAGCAGCATATGCCAGGTTGGCTACATAAGAACGGCCTTTAGAAACTTGTGTAAGGAATCTTTCAGAACATTATATACCACATATGTCAGACCAATCCTGGAGTATGCGGCTCCAGCATGGAGTCCCTATCTAGTCAAGCATAAGACTAAACTGGAAAAGGTTCAAAGGTTTGCACCAGACTAGTACCCGAGCTGAGAGGTATGAGCTACGAGGAGCGACTGCAGGAATTAAACCTCACTTCGTTGGAAGACAGAAGAGTTAGGGGGGACATGATCACCACATTCAAGATTCTCAGGGGAATCGACAGGGTTGATAAAGACAGGCTGTTTAACACAAGGGGCACACGCACTAGGGGACACAGGTGGAAGCTGAGTGCCCAAATGAGCCACAGAGATATTAGAAAGAACTTTTTTAGTGTCAGAGGGGTTGACAAATGGAATGCATTAGGAAGCGATGTGGTGGAGGCTGACTCCATACACAGTTTCAAATGTAGATATGATAGAGCCCATTAGGCTCAGAAACTGTACACCCTGTTGATTGACGGTTGAGAGGCGGGACCAAAGAGCCAGAGCTCAACCCCCGCAAGCACAACTAGGTGAGTACAACTAGGTGAGTACATACACACACCACACACACACACACACACACACACACACACACACACACACCACACACCACACCCACACACCAAGGAGAAATCCCAGAGTTAGGAGAGGGGATAGCTAACCAGGAACCACTGGAAGAGTTTGAGATTACAAGCGGGGAAGTAAGAAAGTGTTTACTAGAGTTGGATGTGACAAGGCTATAGGCCCAGATGGAATCTCTCCTTGGATACTAAGGAAGGAGCAGAAGAACTGTGCCTACCACTCTCCATAGTGTATAACAAATCTTGGCAACAGGGGAACTGCCAGAAATTTGGAAAGCAGCTAATGTAGTCCCGATATACAAGAAAGGGGATAGACAGGAGGCACTGAATTACAGGCCAGTGTCCCTAACCTGCATACCATGCAAGCTGATGGAGAAGATTGTGCGAAGAAAGCTAGTGGAACACCTGGAGCGAAGGAACTTTGTAACACAGCATCAACATGGGTTCAGGGATGGCAGGTCCTGCCTCACAGGGTTACTTGAATTCTACGACCATGCTACAAAAATAGGCAAGAAAGAGAAGGGTGGGCAGACTGCATATTTTTGGATTGTCAGAAAGCCTTTGATACAGTGCCACACAAGAGGCTAGTGAAAAAGCTGGAGATGCAGGCTGGAGTGAAAGGAAGGTACTCCGTTGGATACAGGAGTACCTAACCAACAGGAGACAAAGAGTCAGTGTGAGGGGTGAGGTCTCAGATTGGCGAGACGTTACGAGTGGAGTCCCGCAGGGGTCAGTCCTTGGACCTATACTGTTTCTGATATATGTAAATGATCTCCCAGAGGGTATAGAATCGTTTCTCTCAATGTTTGCCGATGATGCAAAAATTATGAGGAGGATTGAAACTGAGGGACGATAGTAGGAGGCTACAAGATGACCTAGACAGACTGAGTGAATGGTCCAACAAATGGCTGTTGAAGTTCAACCGAGTAAATGCAAAGTAATGAAACTAGGCAGTGGAAACAGGAGGCCAGACACAGGATACGAATAGGGATGAAGTACTTAATGAAACGGACAGAGAGAAAGATCTAGGAGTTGATATCACACCAAACCTGTCTCCTGAAGCCCACATAAAAAGGAAAACATCTGCGGCATATGCGAGGCTGGCTAACATCAGAACAGCGTTCAGGAACCTGTGTAAGGAATCATTCAGAATCTTGTACACCACATATGTAAGACCAATCCTGGATATGCAGCCCCAGCATGGAGCCCGTACCTTGTCAAGCACAAGACGAAGCTGGAAAAAGTCCAAAGGTATGCCACTAGACTAGTCCCAGAACTAAGAGGCATGAGTTACGAGGAAAGGCTGCGGGAAATGCACCTTACGACACTGGAAGACAGAAGAGTAGGGGAGATATGATCACAACCTACAAAATCCTCAGAGGAATCGACGGGTAGACAAGGACAAACTATTCAACACTGGGGGGACGCGAACAGGGGACACAGGTGGAAACTGAGTACCCACATGNAATGGTGCCAGCGACGAGGCTACTATTATTATGGATTGTGAACGCTGGTTCTCTGTCTGTGGCCGCAGCACCTTAACCCACCTTGATGATGTAGAAAGTTGTGATCGGGTTTTCTTTACCGTGGCTGCACATCTTAATTTCTAAATTACATTTTTTTGTCTCTTTAGAGATGGTTTTGAATGGCAGATCTTTTGTCGCAGTTGGGCTCTGTGTCAAGACGAATTTTCAGTAATTCTGGGAAAAAATCACAATTTTCGAAGCGAATTTATGACTCTAAAATGCAAATATTCAAAACGCTGAGTGTAAAAAAAGAGATATGCAAATGAGGCTGGATTCGAAGTCGGAGATAAATCTATTTTTAGGGAGAAAATTCGTTGACAGCCAAAACATAGAGGAACTAAGTGCTGGTCCTCGCTAATACATATTATTATATACATGTCATATGTATACGAAACGGAAAACATAACAGGAATGTAGAGATCCTGTTTAGTGTTAGTGTGTGTTAGTTTGTTTGTTTGGTTCATGAGTGTATACTAACACGGCCGCTGCTGAGGCTTCTCTACACCTCTGGCTCGCATCATTCATGTGTCTTGATACACATGTATGTATCTAATTGGCAGTGTCATGCGCTGGCCAGTAGCTAAATGGCAATGGTTAGTGATAGACCTGAGGTATTTTCAATCTCTTGGGTTATTAAGGCTTATTAATCTTTGGAGGGTTATTAAGGTCTATCAACCTCTGGAGGGTTATTAAGGTCTATCAACCTCTGGAGGGTTATTAAGGCCTATCGGCCTCTGGAGGGTTATTAAGGCCTATCAGCCTCTGGAGGGTTATTAAGGCCTTAACTCTCCAGAGGTTGATAGGCCTTTACAACCCTCCAGAGGTTGATTGGTTTTAATAACCCTCCAGAGGTTGATAGACCTTAATAACCCTCCAGAGGTTGATAGGCTTTAATAACCCTCCAGAGGTTGATAAGTCTTAATAATCCTCCAGAGGTTCATAGGTCTTAATAATCCTCCAGAGGTTGATAGGCCTTAATAACCCTCCAGATGTTGATAGGCCTTAATAACCCTCCAGAGATTGATAGGCCGTAATAACCCTCCAGAGATTGATAGGCCTTAATAACCATCCAGAGGTTGATAGACCTTATTAATAACCCTCCAGAGGTTGATAGACCTTAATAACCCTCCAGATATTGACAGGCCTTAAGCCCAACACCAAACCCAAGGAAAGTAAAGACAGAAATAATTCACCAAATATTTAAGACACACAAAGCAGTGTGTTTATGTTGCTCCATCAGCGCTGGGAACACTAGTAAGTACCGTTACTAGTAAGACAATATCATAATAAAATTCAATAAAGTTGAAGCCCAAAAGACGCCCTTTAGGACCTGTGACAAAAGGCGCTTATTTTGGTATTTATTCCTTGTAAATCATACATATGTATGTTCCATCATTCTTATGTATGTTTCATGCTAGAGTACTGCATAAGGAATGATTACTACTACACAGTTTTACCAATATATTTTACCCTTCAAGATATAAGCTAAATGTTCTTTACGTCTAAAAATATTACTTGGATATACACTCTTCAACACCTGTCGATATATATATATATATATATATATATATATATATATATATATATATATATATATATATATATATACTTATATATATATATATATATATATATATATATATATATATATATATATATTTTATTTATTTATTTATTTATACAATGAACAAAACCACAAGGGCCGTGACGAGGATTCGAACCTGCTTCACGGACCTTGTGGATTTGTTCATTTGATGCATCATGCAATTGTGATCTCTGTGTATAATTATATAAATAAATCCTGCAGTCAATCTGGTATCCAATGAATATTATACTTTAGCGTTGGCAGATGTTGCTGAGTTGCAGAACAAGTGAATATTTATACATGTTTTATGCATCTGCAACTTTCCGTATTATTTGTATAGTAAATGTATCTGGGTTATAGATATTTTCCTGGTGTATAATATATATCTCTAGTGTATTGTAAATGTCCCTAGTGTATAATAAATGTCCCTAGTGTATAATAAATGTCCCTAGTGTATTGTTAATGTCCCTAGTGCATAATAAATGTCCCTAGTGTATAATAAATGTCCCTAGTGCATAATAAATGTCCCTAGTGCATAATAAATGTCCCTAGTGTATAATAAATGTCCCTAGTGTATAATAAATGTCCCTAGTGTATAATAAATGTCCCTAGTGTATAATAAATGTCCCTAGTGTATAATAAATGTCCCTAGTGTATAATAAATGTCCCTAGTGTATAATAAATGTCCCTAGTGTATTATAAATGTCCCTAGTGTATAATAAATGTCCCTGGTGTATTGTAAATGTCCCTAGCGTATAATAAATGTCCCTAGTGTATAATAAATGTCCCTGGTGTATAATAAATGTCCCTAGTGTATAATAAATGTCCCTGGTGTATAATAAATGTCCCTAGTGTACATTATATGTCCTTGGTATATGATATATGTCCCAGGTGAGTATGTCCTTGATATATAATATCAACTAGCCTGTCATCAGGGGCTCCTAAAGTCTCCAACACAACAACAGGTGTAATATATACTTATAGGAACAACAATATTGTATAATACAACAGCGAAGCGGAGACACTTAGTGCTTGTAGTATGCGAGCCAAATATTAAGAAATATCTAAATTATATACACGGATGCCAGTATGAAGATATATTCCAGTGTGGGGGTATACTCTGAAGGGCCTGCAGTGTGGGAGTTTGGATATAATGTCAATTTGTATGCTCATGAGTTTAATATTATACCATTCAGTGTTCGGGAGGTAAATGTGTTTTGTTTGTGTGTGATAGAGTTGGGAAGAGGATTGAGGCACTCACACACACATACACGCACACACACACACACACACACACACACACACACACACACACACATACACACACACACACACACACACACACACACACACACACACACACACACAGATATGATAGAGCCCAGTAGGCTCAGGAACCTGTACACCTGTTGATTGACGGTTGAGAGGCGGGACCAAAGAGCCAGAGCTCAACCCCCGCAAGCACAACTACGTGAGTACACACACACACACACACACACACACACACACACACACATGTTTAACTCAATACTATAATGAGAAATCCTCAACACTTCTCTGGCTCAACACCGCTGCAATACCTGCGTCAACACAAGCCTGTGTTCCACACTCTGTGTATACCGACCAACAGGTGTTCTAACTCTTGGTATATCTGGTATACCAGACAATTAGCTTCATACACTCCTGGTATACCAGAGTTTAGAGGTTCTGAACCTTCCAGCGATTACACACTCCAGTGTGTTTCCCAGTATACCCTAGTGTATTTCCCAGTATACCCTAGTGTATTTCCCAGTATACCCTAGTGTATTTCCCAGTATACCCTAGTGTATTTCCCAGTATACCCTAGTGTATTTCCCAGTATACTTAAGTGTATTTCCCAGTATACCCTAGTGTATTTCCCAGTATACCCTAGTGTATTTCCCAGTATACCCTAGTGTATTTCCCAGTATACCCTAGTGTATTTCCCAGTATACCCTAGTGTTTAAGTCTGAGTCTAAGATAGACTTTTCAGCCCCACGATATCCAAAGAGAACTCATGTCCACGATAGCCAATGAGTTCAGCTCTACGATAGCCAAAGAGCATTCAGGTCCACGATAGCCCAGAGCTCAGTTCCATAAACTAAGGTGAGAGACAGCCTCTTTCAGCGATAGCCAACGATAGCTGAGGTGCGCGTGTAGTTATGTAGAAGATAACAGGTAAATTACCATCATCACCTGGTGTCAAACTCAGGAACAGTAATTAACTCAATATTTAGTGTCGGGAGTAATTGCCTCATTAACTGTGTGTTCTAAACTGCCTGTCCAACCACCAATTAGCGTGGACGCTTGTAACAAGGCTATAGTGGTGGTGTTGTTAGTGGTGTTGTTGTTGTTAGTGGTGTTGTTGTTGTTAGTGGTGTTGTTGTTGTTAGTGGTGGTGATGGTGGTTGTATTAGTGTGGTAATTTAGGTGGTTGTAGTCTCTTCCCTGTGGTTACTGTTACGTACCTGACCTTACTACCACTACCACCCCCACAACCATCACCACCACTACCACCATTACTGCTATAACCACTACCACTATTCCAACCACCACTCGCGATATTGTGTTCTCCAATTCACATCTAGACATTAAAATATCATCAGCTGAAAACGACATCACAGTTAAATCCCAGATATTAACTAGTTTGAAAGTCAGATTGCATGCAAAGATTCACATGTTAAAATCTGGCATAAATTAAGCGCGTGAATACAATTATTTTCCAACTCTTAAGTTTGAGGAACAGGTGTTAAATGACTCCACACAGGCAGCTGAATGCCCGGACTGAACAGCAAACGAGAGATAAAATAGTGGACATCTTTCTTTAAGTGCTTCGTAATTGGCTCTGGGAGTTGTTAGTCAGACCGAGAAACTCTTTTTTTTTAAGATCAGAGAGACGCGTAAATAGTTTTATGTACACCTGTGAGAGATTAACTTTATTAACAAACACAAAAAAATCGCTAATGGATAATCGATGTATCGTGTCAAGTGGATAAGTCCTGAACAGCTCTTCCTGGCTACCCGCTCTCACTTACACGACTTTATATATATATATATATATATATATATATATATATATATATATATATATATATATATATATATATATATATATGTACATATATATATAATATATATATATATAATATATATATATATATATATGCGAACAAGCCTGAATGGTCCCCAGGACTATATGCGAATGAAAACTCACACCCCAGAAGTGACTCGAACCCATACTCCCATAGTATGGGAGTATCGAAGCTCAAATAGCTTCGGCTATCACCTCATTATGTCCGGTCGTGATGGTCAAGTGGTTTAAGGCGTCTTGTACATACCAGTTGCGTTGCTCCTGGGAGTATGGGTTCGAGTCACTTCTGGGGTGTGAGTTTTCATTCATATATATATATATATATATATATATATATATATATATATATATATAATAGGGGGTACCACCTCTGGTGCAATTGTAGGGACCCATAGCCTCGAAGAAGAAAATAAAGAGTACTCAGAGAAGACTTTGTGGGTTCTCACTGAATACTCTAATATTTTCTTCTCCTGCCACCACTATATTTTATTAATTGTTTTACATTATGTTGCAATTTACAGAAAATACACACACACACACACACACACACACAGGAGAAAAACAACAGTAAAGGAACAGGTTATGAAACTGAGAATAGGGGCGGAAGGATTCACTACAAATGACAAGGAAGTGTGTGAGGAGTTGAATAAGAAATTCCAGGAGGTCTTCACCTTCGAGCAAGGAGAAATTCCAGAGGTAAGAGAGGGAATAGCTAACCAGGAACCACTGGAAGACTTTGAGATTACCAGCGGGGAAGTAAGGAAGTGTTTACTAGAGTTGGATGTGACAAAGGCTATAGGCCCAGATGGAATCTCCCCATGGGTTCTAAAGGAAGGAGCAAGAGAACTGTGCCTACCACTCTCCATTGTGTATAACAAGTCACTGGCAACAGGGGAACTGCCAGATATTTGGAAAGCAGCTAACGTAGTCCCGATATACAAGAAAGGGGATAGACAGGAGGCACTGAACTACAGGCCAGTGTCCCTAACCTGCATACCATGCAAGCTGATGGAGAAGATTGTGCGAAAAAAACTAGTGGAGCATCTGGAGCGAAGGAACTTTGTAACACAGCACCAACATGGGTTCAGGGATGGCAGGTCCTGCCTCACAGGGTTACTTGAATTCTACGACCAGGCAACAAAAATAAGGCAAGAAAGAGAAGGGTGGGCAGACTGCATATTTTTAGATTGTCAAAAAGCCTTTGATACAGTGCCACACAAGAGGCTAGTGCGAAAGTTGGAGATGCAGGCTGGAGTGAAAGGGAAGGTACTCCGGTGGATAGAGGAGTACCTAAGCAACAGGAGACAACGAGTCTGTGTGAGGGGTGAAGTCTCAGATTGGCGAGACGTTACAAGTGGAGTCCCGCAGGGGTCAGTCCTTGGACCTATACTGTTTCTGGTATATGTAAATGATCTCCCAGAGGGTATAGATTCGTTCCTCTCAATGTTTGCCGACGATGCAAAAATTATGAGGAGGATTGAAACAGAGGATGATAGTAGGAGGCTACAAGATGACCTAGATAGACTGAGTGAATGGTCCAACAAATGGCTGTTGAAGTTCAACCCAAGTAAATGCAAAGTAATGAAACTAGGCAGTGGATACAGGAGGCCAGACACAGGATACAGAATAGGGGATGAAGTACTTAATGAAACAGACAGAGAGAAAGATCTAGGAGTTGATATCACACCAAACCTGTCTCCTGAAGCCCACATAAAGAGAATAACGTCTGCGGCATATGCGAGGCTGGCTAACATCAGAACGGCGTTCAGGAACCTGTGTAAGGAATCATTCAGAATCTTGTACACCACATATGTAAGACCAATCCTGGAGTACGCGGCCCCAGCATGGAGCCCGTACCTTGTCAAGCACAAGACGAAGCTGGAAAAAGTCCAAAGGTATGCTACTAGACTAGTCCCAGAACTAAGAGGCATGAGTTATGAGGAAAGGCTGCGGGAAATGCAACTTACGACACTGGAAGACAGAAGAGTAAGGGGGGACATGATCACAACCTACAAAATCCTCAGGGGAATTGACCGGGTAAACAAGGATGAACTATTCAACACTGGAGGGGCGCGAACAAGGGGACACAGGTGGAAGCTGAGTACCCAAATGAGCCACAGAGACATTAGAAAGAACTTTTTCAGTGTCAGAGTAGTTAGTAAATGGAATGCACTAGGCAGTGATGTGGTGGAGGCTGACTCCATACACAGTTTCAAATGTAGATATGATAGAGCCCAGTAGGCTCAGGAAACTGTACACCAGTTGATTGACAGTTGAGAGGCGGGACCAAAGAGCCAAAGCTCAACCCCCGCAAGCACAATTAGGTGAGTACAATTAGGTGAGTACACACACACACACACACACACACACACACACACACACACACACACACACACACACACAATATATAACAATCACTGTTCGAAGACCTCGTCCAGCTCTTCGGAGGTTGGGTGCATGCTCAAGACACAGCAAGCATTTGCTCTCTGGATCGCGACACTGAGGCGCTGGAACAGGGAACTGGCCGCTCTTGAGTCTCTAGTTTGTTTAATAAGTTCCTCGCCCACCTCCTTCAGGAACTTAAGGGCACATTTACCTCAGGCGCCCAGAGTCTCAGAGCCTATCGGCACGAACCTGTAACAACGTTCTAGGTCCCTGTACTTGTTAGTTTTCTGGGTCTCTCTGAAGGTGGCTGCCCCGCCTCCCTCAGCTGTGCTGTACGTAGATAG
>WNGS01111181.1:55433977-55456288 GCA_020271785.1 Procambarus virginalis | reverse complement strand
TTTTAAACAATTATTATGTCTCTCATGAAGCTTGCGACGAAAAGATTTCGTCTGCTTTAGGGTAAACTTCAGGATTCCAATATAGCTGGTACCTGGTTGATGGGGTTCTGGGAGTTCTTCTACTCCCCAAGCCCGGCCCGAGGCCAGGCTTGACTTGTGAGAGTTTGGTCCACCAGGCTGTTGCTTGGAGCGGCCCGCAGGCCCACATATCCACCACAGTTTGGTTGGTCCGGCACTTCTTGAAGAAAACTATCTAGTTACATGCATATTGATCTATTCACGTGAGGCTATACAGACATGTTATTTACAACTGTTCAGAAGAATAAGACATGAATACAGAACATTAAATATCCTAATATATATAAAAATATTTAAATATATATATAAATATTCTTCAAAGAGTGTCAAAAATATGCTGTAGATTGCGAGAGAATCTGCTATCAACTGAGACCTCAGTCTTATCCTATTTTTGACTGTGGGGCCTCCTTAACTATAAGTTGATACGGGTTCACCATAGCCCGTGTTACTTGGAAATTGTTGTTCCAGGTAGCAAACCTTAAACAACAACAACAACCCTAACTACGGACATAGTGGCGTTTCGTAAGTTGCTGATCTGCCTACAAGCCGTAGCCGCACCAGCCAATTCATACACAAAATAAATATTACCAGAAATACTATCCAGAGAAGCAAAGAGCAATTTGAACGAAATAAACGCATCACAAACTTGTAAAAAAAAAACTTTCCCACATCAGTGAAAAAAATTCTTTGTACACAAACATATTGAAAAATGTGAACATAATAATAATCTGGGTAAGAGTGATACGCAGGAGGTGGGAAGTCTTAAGTCAGGCCCCGGCTGCATATAATATTCCTTGACGCGCCACCACGTAAACATGTGCCAAGACCCTCCAAACTCTACAGTATAAACGGAGAGTATTTGACTTGGGCTTGACACAAGGGGTTAAGAGACACTCCCTCATCCACCTTCCCCTGGAGTATGGAATGTAGGCCGGGATCCTCCTTGCCGGTTCTTGTTCACCACTCCTTCATCTCTCTCTCTCTCTCTTTTTGTATTTTATATATCATTGTATATATTCACGTATCTGTGTGGAGGTTTGAAAGCTTGTTTGTTGGCCTGAATGCCTCTCAACCTCTGGAAAATATATATATATATATATATGTGCAAACAAGCCTGAATGGTCCCCAGGACTAGATACAACTGAAAACTCACACCCCAGAAGTGACTCGAACCCATACTGCCAGGAGCAACGCAACTGGTATGTGCAGGGACGCCTTAAACCACTTGACCATCACGACCGGACATTAGGAAGTGATAGCCGAAGCTATATGAACCACTTCCCCGCCCCGCCGGCACTCGGATGGTAATCTTGGGCATAGCATTTTATCAAATCACCTCATTTTTTGGGGCAACACGTGAGGAACACAAATGCAAAGGTTTGTTTGCATTTGTGTTCCTCACATGTTGCCCCCAAAAATGAGGTGATTTGATAAAATGCTATGCCCAAGATTACCATCCGAGTGCCGGCGGGGCGGGGAAGTGGTTCATATAGCTTCGGCTATCACTTCCTTATGTCCGGTCGTGATGGTCAAGTGGTTTAAGGCGTCCCTGTACATACCAGTTGCGTTGCTCCTGGCAGTATGGGTTCGAGTCACTTCTGGGGTGTGAGTTTTCAGATATATATTGTGTGTACATGGTGCTCATTTTAGGGGTTACGTGATAACAAGAGATACACTTCGAGAGCTAATGATCGCACACTAACTACACTCAACACACGCTAAAAGCCTGTTTGGGGAATGTACATCATTTGACACTTTCACATAACTGTATTTTCAACAATTAAAAACATTTCTGGCGTTACTGGTTGCCCGTCTAAAACTCCCCGACACTGTGCTCAAGAGCTCACTACAGCACTATACCACTTTACACAAGTACTTGTTATGCTCATATAAGTCACTTAAATCTCTGGCCATCTCCAAACCCACTTCAGGAGCGGTTACTCGTGCGTCGCTTAACGCTATCAGGGCACTACAGAAGCGCATGTGTGCACACACACACGTGTCACTTAACTCTCCCGGTAAGCACATGTGTGACACCGAGACGGTCCTCAGAGCCACACACCTGTCACTTAACGCTCCAACACACAATACAATCAACAGGCCATGTGTGCCCTGCAGGGTTGTAAGCTTAACTAGAACATAGAGGACAGGTCGGTGGCCTTCCCCACCCCACACACACCTGTCACCTTCAACACCACCCACACACATCTGTCACCTCCAACACCCCCCACACACACCTGTCACCTCCAACACCCCCCCACACACCTGTCACTTCCAACACCCCCTACACACACCTGTCACTTCCAACACCCCCCACACACACCTGTCACCTCCAACACCCCCCCACACACCTGTCACTTCCAACACCCCCCACACACACCTGTCACCTCCAACACCCCCCACACACACCTGCCACCTCCAACACCCCCCACACACACCTGCCACCTCCAACACCCCCACACACACCTGTCACTTCCAACACCCCCACACACACCTGTCACTTCCAACACCCCCCACACACACCTGTCACTTCCAACACTCCCCACACACACCTGCCACCTCCAACACCCCCCACACACACCTGTCACCTCCCCCCCCCCACCCCCTCCCCCCCCACATTACGACACTTCAAGGAAAAGGAATAAAGTCAGGAGGGAGGGAAGGGAGGGGCAGGTAGGAAAGAAGAGGAAGTGAGAGAGAGACGAATAATACTGAGAACTTTCCTCTAGACTCTTGTTAAACCTCTAGAGTACCACTAGAGTCTGTGGTGTAACGGGGCTCTCCTTAAACCTGAAAGGACAGGTGTACACAGGAAGGGATGGAACAGGAGGGAATTATCAGGGGCAAAACGCCAAGCTATTACGACTATGTAACACTGGATGAAACAAAAGTGTTCAAGAGATCTGGAGAGAACATGCATTGATCTAAGTGGGATGGTGGTAGTGGTGGTTGTGGTAGTGGTGGTTGTGGTAGTGGTGGTTAAGGTGGTAGTGGTTAAAGGCGATGTGAACTGGCGTCGGCATGTCTTCCAATCAGTCTGGAAAGTTTATTGTTGCTATCTCTGGCGTCCCATAGGTTGATAAGTCTTAAATTAAGGTCAAAATCAGACTCAATAGTCATGAGTTAGAAGGAAGGAGAAGGCATCTTAACCAACGAATTTCGGGTTCTGGGGAGACCCGGGGAACGCGGGGGAGAGTAGGTGTCGTGTTTACAATGAGGAAGATCCTGTGTGTTGAGGATAAACACCCTAATCAAGTAAGTGTAGTAAGTGTATCAGTGTTCCCAAAGAAAATTAGAATTCTGTTGAGCTCTGAATTCCACCACATACGTCTGAAAATGGGCGTATTGGTTCATGTGAGGCATCTTCTATTTATGTGGATCTAAATTTAATCATATTGTTGGGTGTTGTTGTTTAAGATTCACTACTTGGAAGAAAGAGTTCCAAGTAGCACAGGGTATGGTGAGCCCGATATATTGTTGGTAATTGTGTGGAAACAATGACGGAGATTGTGTGTAGTAATGGTGTGGTTGGCCCGCCTCCGGGTGCAGTTGGAATTTAGAAGAGAAAGGAGATATGTTAATGTGAGTATCTGGATGAATAAGATCAAATCACCTAATCAGTCTAATCACCGTCACTATCCCCACACTTTCCCTCACCTTCCTCCAAATGTCCCCCTCTCCCCCCCCCCCTTCCACTACTCCTTTCTCTCATCTAAGCCAGTATACAAATCAACAAGCGACTTGAGAATGGTCCAGGACGGACCGAAACGTCGTCGTCCCTTCACCTTCTAGTGTGTGGTCTGGTCAACATGCAAATTCTACCTATGTGAGGTAAGTTTACGTCCCCACCTCCCTACCTTTTCCCCTAAACACCCTCCCCCTTCCCCCACCCCTCCCCCTAAACCCCCTCCTAATTCGCTAATCTCTCCAAAACCACTACAGCAGCCTACTATATACACTATATCATTGCATATATATATATATTAGTATATTTTGATAGCAGTCTTTCTTGTAGACATATATTATTAAATATGACCGAAAAAGTAAGATTAATAATTCTAACACGAATTTTCTCAATATTTCTTATGTTTCTTTTCACTGTCGATGGTAATTGAAAATTCAATTCTCCAAAATTCATTTTTATTTCTAGTCTGACGCGACACTTGAACGCGTTTCGTAATAACTTACTACATTTTCAAAGACTTTAGTTTACACACACACAACTATAACCTGCAAACACTAAACAGAGTTTTACTATACTATCATTTAAACAGTTTTTATCTTATATACCCGCATTCAGGTGAGGTGATATCAAGAGCCAATTAATGCACAACTATATTCTACCCACTTCAAGGCACCAATATAGAAGCATCAAGAAATATGGGCCAATAGGCCCTATGCAGTTACTTCCATTCTATACCCATTGCACCGTGTTCTGTCTTGTGTTGAAAGTTTTGTTCACCTCACCCAAATGCGAGTATATTCGAATCCCGGGCGGGACAGAAAGGGTAGGGCGCATTTCTATCAACTGATGCTTCTGTTCACTTAGCATCAAGTAGGGCTGGGGGAACCTGGATATAAGCCTAACGTGTATGAATACACACTGGCTGCCTGTCCCCCCGACACAATGATTTTACAATGAATTATATCAAAACACATGACAGTCACCAGGGTGACAGTCGTCGGGGTGACAGTCACCGGGGTGACAGTCACCGGGGTGACAGTCACCAGGGTGACAGTCGCCGGGGTGACAGTCACCAGGGTGACAGTCGCCGGGGTGACAGTCGCCGGGGTGACAGTCGCCGGGGTGACAGTCGCCGGGGTGACAGTCGCCGGGGTGACAGTCACCAGGGTGACAGTCATCGGGGTGACAGTCACCGGGGTGACAGTCACCAGGGTGACAGTCACCAGGGTGACAGTCACCAGGGTGACAGTCACCAGGGTGACAGTCACCAGGGTGACAGTCACCAGGGTGACAGTCACCAGGGTGACAGTCACCAGGGTGACAGTCACCAGGGTGACAGGGATGAGGTGACAGTAAACAGGTAGTAATTACAGGATGGTTACAGTGTCACAGGCCTATCTTATCGTATATAGGCCTACGCTAGCCCTTGTTAAGCTCTCTCTCGATACGCTAATGACCAATCACACACAGGTAGGACACTGGTGTCACCTGTACACATTGTTCTCTCTCTCTCTCTCTCTCTCTCTCTCTCTCTCTCTCTCTCTCTCTCTCTCTGTCTTAAAATATACAATAAAACCATACCTAAATTAGACCCATTTGAAAACGAATTTCACCTATTCTAAAGAACAAATCACCTATTCACCTATTCTGTCTTGTTTAAAACACTGAATTCTAAAAATGTTTCAGGCTTAAGTTCAAGCTGTAGTGAAACGTTCACATGTTCAAACATATGAAACTGGGCAATTGCAGTTGAAAAGTAAACACCTGAAATTAAGTACTTGTGATGGAACAGACTCACTTACAAGTGCTGGAGTACCACAGGTGAACACACCTAGTTACGGGTGAGCGGTACAGTCACAGGTACAGGAATATACAGTCGAGGAAAATACAGTAGAGACAGCGGTTCAGTCACTGTATTTCTCTAGCAAATATTCCCGTTACGTCCTCAGTCAAACATTATTTAATAATTCATTGAATGAAATATAACACAAGAATATATACAGTAAAAGATTTACCCAGCTTCTTAGTGTATATATAATCAGTTTACTTTAGTCCTTGACTAAGTCAAGACTAAAGTATATTTGGTGGTTGGTCAGTAATCTGTTATGGTGGTATTATTAACCCTCCAGAGGTTGGTAGGTCTTAATAACCCTCCAGAGGTTGATAGGCCTTAATAACCCTCCAGAGGTTGATAGGCCTTAATAACCCTCCAGAGGTTGGTAGGCCTTAATAACCCTCCAGAGGTTGATAGGTCTTAATAACCCTCCAGAGGTTGATAGGCCTTAATAACCCTCCAGAGGTTGATAGACCTTAATAACCCTCCAGAGGTTGATAGACCTTAATAACCCTCCAGAGGTTGGTAGGCCTTAATAACCCTCCAGAGGTTGGTAGGCCTTAATAACCCTCCAGAGGTTGGAAGGCATTAATAACCCTCCAGAGGTTGATAGGCATTAATAACCCTCCAGAGGTTGGAAGGCATTAATAACCCTCCAGAGGTTGATAGGCATTAATAACCCTCCAGAGGTTGATAGGTCTTAATAACCCTCCAGAGGTTGATAGGTCTTAATAACCCTCCAGAGGTTGATAGGCCTTAATAACCCTCCAGAGATTGATAGGCCTTAATAACCCTCCAGAGGTTGATAAGCCTTAATAACCCTCCAGAGGTTGATAGGCCTTAATAACCCTCCAGAGGTTGATAGGCCTTAATAACCCTCCAGAGGTTGATAAGCCTTAATAACCCTCCAGAGGTTGATAGGTCTTAATAACCCTCCAGAGGTTGATAGGCCTTAATAACCCTCCAGAGGTTGATAGACCTTAATAACCCTCCAGAGATTGATAGGCCTTAATAACCCTCCAGAGGTTGAGGGGTGGAACCATCACTTCCTGTGATGGTTCCAGAAGCCTTTTTAAATCCTCTCCCTATTTTTCCCTTGAACACGACGCGCCGGTAACTTTACCACCAGAACTCTAATTAATGAAGGGTGAACAGTTAAGAATTCAGAGGGGAAGCGACTGGGCACAGATTCGTAACTATTCGCCATCACAAACTGAAGTCCTGGTGGTAAAGTTAACGGCGGGTCGTGTTCCAGGGGGAAAAATAGATAAAGGATCAAATGAAGTTACTGACAACAGGAAGCTTTAACAGTACTAAGTGAACAGAGGCATCAGGTGGAGGAGAACGTGCTCACTGGACCTCTTCCACTACCTTCAGTGGTCCACAGCAACTGGATCATTACCTTCTATCTCTAACAACCTCGTTTGATTAACTACTGCTATCAATCCTCGTTAACGGTCCCAAACATGCGTTGGTTTGGCCAGTTCAGGTCCGTTAGGTCTTACCTGCTGGGGAGGGAGGGAGGGTAGGTTAGGGTAGGAGGGAGGGTAGGTTAGAGTAGGAGGGAGGGTAGGTTAGAGTAGGAGGGAGGGTAGGTTAGGGTAGGAGGGAGGGTAGATTAGGGTAGGAGGGAGGGTAGGTTAGGGAGGGGGGGATTTAGGTTAGGGTAGAGAGGAAGGATTGAGGATTGAGGCTTTATTCCTTAAGAATATATTCTTAAACCAGAAAGTTTCCCCTCTTAAAGGTGGAGGCTGAGGAGGTCCTAGTAGTGTGGTGATGGTCCATCCTAGGAATTGTCGGTAGTTCGAGCCGAGGCACTTGGGTTCACCCTCTCAACCCACCTCACCCTAAAACCCCTATAGCCTTAATCCCCCGTCTTAGTAAAGGTGAATCGACACGTCGCTGATTGGTCAGATGAACGTCGTGGTAACTGTGGTCCAGAGAGAGAGAGAGAGAGAGAGAGAGAGAGAGAGGAGAGAGAGAGAGAGAGAGAGACAGACAGACAGACTCCCGCCGTTCACCTCTCTCATCTCTCTCTCACTTGAAGACTTCATCAGCGATGAATTAATGCGATAGAATATGATGCCTCTGAGGTATGCCAGCAGGGTCTGAGGTATGCCAGCAGGGTCTGGGGTGTGCCAGTAGGGTCTGAGGTATCCCAGCAGGGTCTGGGGTGTGCCAGCAGGGTCTGGGGTATGCCAGAAGTGCCCAAAGTATGCCACAAGGGTTTCATATGTTAACAGGATCTCAAGCATAATTCAATGCCTGAATTATGCCTCCGGTGCATGGGGTATGCTACCTATGCCTCAACATACGAGCCCCAAAAGTTTTGTGTGACTTTCATCCGGATATGTATTGAGGTATGTATCTACCGCATGCTATGTATATAAGCGAGCGCCTGTTACCTGTTTTGTTATGTTAATATACCCTCGCCTTGTATGCTGCGAGGTATGTTAGGACCCCATCTCGTGCCAGGCGTCAGTGTGAGGGCCGTTTATATCCTTTTTTAGTACGTGTATTTGTTCCTTTACTATATTTTTATATAAAACTAAATTTATTTTTAAACATTTGGCAGTATTATTTTAAATTTTTAAATTAATATATAATATCATTTTAAATGTATAAATAACTTTTGAGTATTAAACGTAAAACTTTTTTAATTTGAATGTTAATCTAATTTGAGACGTCAGAGTAGTCAATTATACGAGTATACAAAGGAATTATTCACGTCCCATTTTTCACCATATATCAAGTCATACTCGGCTAATATACATATATGTTCACTTTTCAGCGAGCCTTCTCGCTCACACCTGGCATAATCTCCCTATATTTCAAGCTTGACCCATTCAGATAACTTATGAGTATAATATATACTTTATCATAATATATCAGTCTGCCCTGATTTGCTCTTGCCCTAGTATCCCTTTTATCATAATTAATATCAAGCCAGCCTCGTTCCGTACGCCTGTAATACGGTAGTTGGGTTATTAAGCGCTAATTGGCTACCTGGTGCACCTGCTCGCCGTCTCCCGAACGCCAGAATTGGTCTATAATGAATTGTTTTTTTACTAATGAATTTTGCTCCGTGGTAATTCTCGAAACGATTTCTCAAACTTCCTCTTAAGTTATTCAGGTCTTATGAGGTTGTTCTTGGGTAATTGCAGGCCTTTGGTATTAACGAGTTAGCCATTGGCAGCACGAACAATATTCTGAACTTTCAGAAATGTGTGTACGGCGTTTGGTTCGGTGTTAGGCTTACGGCCTATTAGCTTCTGGAGGTTTATTAAGGCCTATTAATCTCTGGAGGATTATTAAGGCCTATCAACATCTGGAGGGCTATTAAGGCCTATCAACCTCTAGAGGGGTTATTAAGGCCTATCAACCTCTGGAGGGTTATTAAGGCCTATCAACCTCTGGAGGCTTATAAAGGCCTATCAACCTCTGGAGGGTTATTAAGGCCTATCAACCTCTAAAGGGTTATTAAGGCCTATCAACCTCTAGAGGGTTATTAAGACCTATCAACCTCTAGAGGGTTATTAAGGCCTATCAACCTCTAGAGGGTTATTAAGGCCTATCAACCTCTAGAGGGTTATTAAGGCCAATCAACCTCTGGAGGGTTATTAAGGCCTATCAACCTCTGGAGGGTTATTAAGGCCTATCAACCTCTGGAGGGTTATTAAGGCCTATCAACCTCTGGAGGGTTATTAAGGCTTATCAACCTCTAAAGGGTTATTAATGCCTATCAACCTCTAAAGGGTTATTAAGGCCTATCAACCTCTAGAGGGCTATTAAGGCCTATCAACCTCTGGAGGGTTATTAAGGCTTATCAACCTCTAAAGGGTACCAAGAAGCAGGGTACACCTCAGTGTATATACACCAAGAAGCTGGGTACACCTCTCAGTGTATATACACAGCGCGTTGTGGTTGATAACTTACAAAATGAGACGAATTGAGAGGATGAGTTGCACCCCTGTATTAAGGGGCTCGTCCAAGCAGGACATGTATATCACAGTCAAATTAGTTACCTATACTGAAATAATTTGTAAATATGTATACTAGAGTCAACTAACCTGCTAGTAAACTCCCTCCAGCAGGTACACCAAGTTAGTTAAATAAATCTAAGTGTTAACTGTTCATTCATACACGTCATCTTGAGATGATTTCGGGACTCAACGTCCCTGCGGCCCGGTCCTCGACCAGGCCTCCTTTTGTTACACCCCACCCCCAAGAAGCAGCTCGTAGCAGCTGTCTAACTCCCAGGTACCTATTTACTGCTAGGTAACAGGGGCATCAGGGTGAAAGAAATTTGTTTCCCTTTAGTCTCCACCTCCACCGGGAATCGAACCCTGAACCTCAGGACTGCGAATCCGAAGCGCTGTCCACCCATCCCTAGGGAGCCGGTCGGCCGAGCTGACAGCACGCTGGACTTGTGATCCTGTGGTCGTGGGTTCGATCCCAGGCGCCGGCGAGAAACAATGGGCAGAGTTTCTTTCACCCTATGCCCCTGTTACCTAGCAGTAAAATAGGTACCTGGGTGTTAGTCAGCTGTCACGGGCTGCTTCCTGATGGTGGAGGCCTGGTCGAGGACCGGGCCGCGGGGACACTAAAGCCCCGAAATCATCTCAAGATAACCCAGCTGTCAGGCGCCCACGACGTTAACAGTATGACTGAACACCTGCTAGTCTAGTGCTGCCAATAGGGTCACGAATACTAATGACACTCACGAGGCTAATTGCTCTGAAACAACACAAAACCAAACTCACATTTTTACTCAAAGAGAAATCATATCTCCGCGTATCGATTCGCCAACGATATGTAAATATTGGGGGAAAGGCAGCAATATATCAGGAGTCTGGAAGGTATATTTTTTGGGCTATTATATCAGGGGTATATTATGGACCATTAAACTTACTGGGGGGATGCCGAGTGGGAGTCGAACCTTGGCACGCGCGTCAGTGTGTTCGCTAATCGTGATGTTTTTGTTGTGTATGATTTTACATGTTGTTGCAGGCGATTGTATTTGATCAAATGTTTTTGCGGATTGTGGACGAATTGACAGAGAGAGGCATTAGTGTGTCTGTGTACCTATGTGGCTCTGCCTCCCCGTTCGTCAGAGTTTCTGTGCGTCAGTCGTTATTTTGTTTGACGTGGTCGTTGCAGCGACGACCTTGCTTTTTTTGCAGGGTCGTCGTTCGCACCCCAGTGATCCAAGCGGTTGGGCTCTGGTCCTTATGTCCCAGCTCCTTGCCCTCATATCCCTTCCAGGTGGTATATGGAGTGATGCAGCATCCTCCTCCTCCCTCCCTGCAGAAATCAGCAGGGAACAGCTCCTGCGACATGATGACAAAAGAATTAGGATAACAAGAGCACTGTCTAGTGATGACGAATATGGAATATAGTCTTTGTGGCTTAACTCTTCCTCCTCGCCTTGCACCCCCTGTCTATTTATTTCTGTTTGTCTATCAAGTCTAATGTTCTTCCTCTCTGACTATTGAACTTTGACATAACCAAACGCTAGGAACATATTTACTAGCTAAATACACTCTTCTTCCGTCAAGTTGAATAAAGTTATGGCAAATAAACAATATTTTGGTCTTCACGTGCTGAGGTGTGCTTTCAGCACGTGTATTTCCTTCATGTATTATATCATGGTAAACAATCTGATTTAAACCTGTGCATGAATCAGTGTAGTTCGTATAGATGAATTTCAGACAGCTTCTCTCTCTCTCTCTCTCTCTCTCTCTCTCTCTCTCTCTCTCTTTCTCTCTCACTCTGTCTCTCTCTGTCTGTCTCTGTCTCTCTCTCTCTCACACAACAAGGTCAAGCCTGACCACCCTCGTGAATAATGGATGCGTGGGAGGGCGGGAAAGGTCAACGCTCTGACCTTTTACCCGGTTAATAAGGGGAAAGTAAGCACTGAATTATATGATGGTTGTGACGGGCGCCCGTGGCGAGCGTCAGGGGCAGGAGTCAGCCCCGTGAGCCGCCCTCTCGTCTCAAGGGGTGCCGGGGTGACGTGATGGGGTCGTGAGGGGGGAGTGTCAAGGGGGGATGAGAGGGGGACGTGATAGGGACATGAGGGGGACAGGTGAGGTGAACGAGAGGTGAGAGGTGGAAAGAGGAAAGTGGTGGAGAGAGAGAGAGGAGAAAGTTGGTGCTGGAGAGGTAATAAGGTAGATAAATAAGGTAATAAGATAATAAGGTAGTCCTTACTACCTCTCCAACTAAAGCTAAAGGCGGTGAAAGTTAAACAAAAAATTTAGACAGGCAAGCAGAATAGGTCTAACCACACACACACAGTGGGCTACGGCGTCGGCTCACAATCGTGAATCCTAGGTTCGATCCCAGAGGCACGAATGAAGCGTTTGGGCAACATTTCAGTTCACCTGATGTCTCTGTTCACTCAGCAGAACAATAGGTACCTGGGAGATAACGAGCATCTGATGATCACATCCTGGGGATGGTCAATACTTAACCTAGTAGAAAGAATAGCTAAATGGAAATCAGTAGTCATTATTAGACAACTGGTGATGGAAAGGCGGAGTCCAAGAGCTCGATCCTGCAGATAAACAAATGAAGGCACACACTCACAGAAGTGTGTTTATACAAACACACTTCTGTGTGTTTGTATAAACACACTTGTGCTTATTATTCATCACACACTCACACAACACTAACACAAACACACAACAATAACATCTTGCTAAGACACAATATACACAACCACACTGCACACCTCACGGTACTCCCGAGATCCCAGGACTACACTGTGTAAAGCGGCTCTGACCCCCATCCACCGCCCGCTATATACAAGTCTTCATTATAGCCACAGTGACGTTATCGGACCCCTTATCACGGGAGGCTTAAGAAATATTGGCGCACTGCAAGAAAACCCGCTTGTTCTTATATATTTATGGAAGTGTGTGTGTGTGTGTATATGTGTGTTTGTGCGTTTGGCTTTCATAGACGCGTGTGAGTATCGAAATTTAGATGTTTAAAAAAAACGTTATTAGGATATTTTGTAACTTAAACATAATACATAAGACTGTATGCCACCATAGTCAATAAGAATGCTGAATATTGCATATGAGCATCTAAGTTATCACGACGGATATATATTCATCAAAATGTATACTTTAGTTCTCAGCATTAATGTGTGTATTTGTGTGGGTGATTAGATATGTATGTGTATGTATATATGTATACGTATATATATATATATATATATATATATATATATATATATATATATATATATATATATATATATAGTACATGTATGTATGTTTGCACATGTATATATAACATTAATAATTTTGTAACTAGCGTCAAAAGATTGTTATTTGCTTAGCTAAACGAACTAGAGGGTTCAGTTCCTGAACAGATTATGTGCCTCTGTAATCCTTTACACCACCGCCCACAGGATGGGTATGGGGTGCATAATAAAGAAAGAAATTGAAATTGAATTGCGTATACACACTGAGGGGTATACTTTAGTCTTATGTTTAGGAGTACAGTATTGTTATCGGTTGGTCAGTAAGCAACTGAGGTGGCCTTAATAACCATCTACAGGTTGATAAAGATTAAGCCTAAAAACACCAAGCCTACTTTTTTATTTATTTATATATAAAAAGAGTTGTTACATTCTTGTACAGCCACCAGCACGCGTAGCGTTTCGGGCAGGTCCTTAATCTTAATTTACCCAGGAATACGACCCGCAAAATCGTTAAACAACCAGATACCCATCCACTGATGGGTGAACAGAGGCTATAGTTAAGGATTGGCTCGCCCGGTCAATCCTCCCGGCCACGATAAGAACCCAGGCCAAAGAACTCCCCCTAACGAAGCGCCGGGGAAGTGCTTTACCATTGCGCCACAGTGACTACGTGGTTAATGTACGGAAGTGCAGGAAATATACGAAGGTAGACGGCAACAGTGGGAGTCGAGGTCGACCAGGATCCTCTTCCTTCCTCGGGAGCAACTGTAGGAGGGGATACTAGGCTCTTCGATCTGGGAAAGTAAAACAGGTTCCATTTGGTGTAACTGTCAAGGGGTTTCAACATCGTGCACTAAATCAGGTTTCTGTTCCCTTTTCGAGTGGCTGTGGGTTTTGCCTCTTTCATGAGTGACTACAGACGGATCTTCCTCCTCCTGGAGTGGCTATGAAAGGTTCTTCCACCTCCTGCAGTGAGTGTAGAGGGTTCTTCCTCCTCCAGAAGTGAATATATTAAACCCCTCTTCCCCTCAACCACCCCCTCCCTTGCCCATAACTAAAGCTCCCGCCTCCGTCTGGAAGACGTGTATCTCCAAGTGGAACGACGTGACCTCTCCCATTACACGGTCCATTGAAGCAAATCATTTGAGATTAGTGAGCTAAACTGTTCTCTTAAAGGGGCGGGAGGTTGAGAAACAGCACGAGTCCCCCCAAGTCAATAAAGGAGCCCCCAAGATGGCAACAAATTATTAGCTAATTGACCGCTTGTTGGTCATAACATTTCTTTGGAACAAACGAAGGACCTCGCAATATCTGCAAACAATTTAATAAATGATATTTTCATGTGCTCTCAAGGTCATTAATTGACAGTTTATGGCAACAAGAGGTTAATTATGATAATATATTTCGACCTCATGGTTTACGTTAGAGAAAATATATATATTTTTAAATCGTGGAAAATCATATTGCGCCCTCTTCAAAAAATGTGTTCGGGTTTCAAGACAAAATTGATATTAACGGGATGAGATAATGGAATAAACGTGAAGAAGTGAGAAGAAGACGAAGGAAAGCACCATTATTCATCAATTCATCTCGCAAGGAACATCAAGAAGTGATGAATTAGAGAATAAATTGATACAAATATTTTTAGTGGAAAAAAATATTTAAGTCAGCGCATCACTCCGGAAAAACTGACTTTATTTCAAGAGGAATAGCGAAAGATCTTCATTTAAGAATATATATTATTGAAATTCTGTACTCTAATATGTTGCAACATACATATTATAAGAAACTTGCAGTTCTTATAAAGATGAAGAGTGTACTGGTCTAGCAATGATACAGTTCAACCCGGGATTATTATTATTATTATTATTATTATTATTATTATTATCTTAAAAAACAAATAGTATTGAACTGAATTACAAATGTTAACTCATAAATGCACACGTATGGACTTTTGACTCATATACAATAACTTTACTTTNGCTTTACTCCCCCCCTTGTGCAACGGAGCTATATCTGCAGATTTAAGTGCTGCTGGTATCTCCCCTGTATCCAGGCTCTTTCTCCATATTACGCTGAGTGCTCTCGCTACTGGTACTTTACATTTCTTTATGAATATTGAATTCCATGAGTCAGGCCCAGGGGCTGAGTGCATGGGCATATTGTCAATTTCTCTTTCAAAGTCTTCCGAGTTTGTGGTAATATCCGTTATATTATCTGCAGCTTGAATGTCATTCATAAAGAAGCTGTCTGGGTCATCAACTTTCATGTCGTTAATTGGTGTGCTAAACATAGCCTCATACTGGCTTCTTAGAATTTCACTAATCTCTTTGTTGTCCTCTGTGTACGTACCTTCATTTGTAATTAACGGTCCAATACTGGTCGAGGTTTTGGATTTTGATTTAGCGTATGTGAAAAAATATTTCGGATTTTTCCTTATCTCTTGTATAGCTCTCTGTTCCAATTCCATTTCCTCAGACTCATATGATCGCTTCAACGTTTGTTCTATTTCTTCGATCTCCCTGCTTAGGCTTATTTTCCTTGCTTGTGATAGTTGTGTCTGCCGAAGCATTTCCGTAATTTTTTTCCTTCTCCTGTACAGTCGTCTGCGTTCTCTTTCTAGAGTGTTCCTCTTTCTGCCCCTCCTCACCGGCACGTGCTTCAAGCAGACCTTGTAAGCTTCAGCTGTCAGTTGAGCTATTCCCTGTGTGGGAGTTTTGTCGCTTAAGACCGTCTCCCATTGAATGGTTGAAAGGTCTACATTTATTTTTTCCCAGTCAATCCTCTTATTGTTGAAATTGAATTGATTGAATATTCCTTCTCGCTTGTTGGGTCTCTTAGATCTACTACCGTTATTTATGCTAGTTCGCACTTCAATGAGCTTATGGTCTGAGTATGAAGTATCTGAGATTGTTATGTCTCTGATTAGTTCATCATTGTTTGTGAATAACAAGTCTAGTGTGTTTTCGTTCCTAGTTGGTTCTGTAATCTGTTGATTGAGCGAGAATTTGTCACAGAATCTCAAAAGTTCTCTGACCTGTGGCTGGTTATTTCCCGGGTCATTCCCTGCTATGATATTTGTGTTTGCCATTCTCCATCTTAGACTCGGTAAATTGAAATCTCCAAGGAAGATAATATCTGGAGCTGGGTTTGCTAGGTCATCAAGTATGTTCTCTATTTTGTGCATCTGCTCTGTGAATTCCTCAACCGTTGTATCTGGCGGTTTATATATTAAAATAATAATTAAGTTTAGTTTCTCTACCTTAATTCCAAGTACCTCTACCACCTCATTAGTTGAGTTTAGTAGTTCTGTGCATACCAGGTCCTCTTTAATATACAGACCTACTCCTCCATTTGACCTAGTTTTTCTATCACATCTGTATAAATTATAATTTGGAATCCAGATTTCACCATCCATGTAATCTTTTGTATGAGTTTCCGTGAATGCCCCAAATATGGAGTTTGACTCTAATAGGAGACCATTTATGAACTTGACTTTATTTCTTGACTTTGGCTTTAGACCTTGAATGTTTGCAAAAATGAATGATTGTCCATATTGTGTGTCACTTCTGGAAGGTTTTGGTGGTTCTCCCTCCTCTCTACCCTGACCCAGGGTGTGTTGTTGTGGCAATGGTTTGTCCAGTTTTGGAAGTGATATTGGGGAGTGTGGTAGTCTCTGTGTAGTTGGGGGGTGTAGTATGTGTGGGCTTGATGACGAAATGTAGTCCAGTCTCGGCCATTTCCCCCTCTCCATCCGTACTCCTGCCACGTTTCTGCCTGTCTGTTTCTCCCTCTGTTTCTGCCTGCCTCTAAAAAATGTTCAGGGCTATTATATTGGACTTCCTCTCTTATATAGCGCTGTGTACCTCTGACGTGGAAATCGGGGCAATGAAGATCGTAGCATTTCCTCTCATTAACTGAGAGTTTGCATAGCTTAGGGTGAAAATATCTAAAAGAAAACTTTGCATCTGCCAGCTGACTTGTATCAGCTGATAATGTTTACGGCAGTCAGCTGATTGGTGTCGGTCCACGTGGTTACTGATGGCCGTCGTGAGGTGGTTGTTGATGTGGACAATAATGCGTCTGCAAGCTGACTGATGCCGTGGAATATTGTTTACATCCGTTAGCAGTTTAGTGAAGCGGTTCCTAGTGAATAGTGTAAGTGTAAGTACGCTGTTTTCTGGTCATAAGCCACGTGTTTGATGTTTACGTTCGTCAGCTGTTTGTAGCAATTCATAGAAGCAGTTAAATTTTACGTCCGTAACTTCTCGTGTTGCTGTTAATTCATGCCCATACTATCAACATCTAGCGGCTGGTAGCACGTTCAATATACATAAATAATAACATAAAAGCTAATGAATACCGCTGTTAAATTTTAACAATACATTTTATGTTCTAATCACGTACAGTGCCTAGTCTCCCATAAAAATAAAATTGCCTGAACACTTGCCCTATTGTCATGGAAATTATATTATTTCGTTATTTTTACTTTTTAGAATACTAATTGAAACCTCCAGTAAACATTGTTTATTATTATTAATTTTGTTAGTTTTAAAAGATTTTAACTATCTTAAATAGAAGCCGTTTAATTTACGTTTTTGTTGTACACCGAGAAATGTTGGATTGATTGTACTGACCTCGAAAGCAACTGTATCAAGTTTTCCGTAAGGGAAACAGAGAGCGATTTTATTAGGCTCGTCTTTAGATACATGAAAAGATATTATGGTGATAAAAAAGATCATAGCTGAGTTTTTTATATACTTAAGATTTTTCGTTCTCTCTCTCTCTCTCTCTCTCTCTCTCTCTCTCTCTCTCTCTCTCTCTCTGAACTTTACCATCGTTTAATCTCAATAGTCTAAGTTATGTCTCTGGAACAGAAGGACGCCATCCGTCTCTTAGTTAAAAATACGACTCGGACAAAACACATTGATGAATTTAATCACCTACGTTTCAATTTATTTTACGATCCGAAAAGACTTATGTGCTTTTGTCCATCGATTCGGGACCTTTTTTACATGGCGAATAATCTTCAAACTAATTTACATAATGCGGGGTTTAAACTCTGTATTGATTTCCTAATGTGTCTGTACGCAGTTGAATGTTTGAGTTGGGAAGTCTATCTACATTGCTGTAATAGACTGATCTTTCCCCCTGCATATTGCTATCCATATAAGAGAAGACGTCTATTTGCTTGTATATATGAGGGTGGTCAGACGCCCGGGGCTAGCTTCACTCAACTTTGCAAGATGAATGGATTAATGTATGGAACATACATAGGCTGGTTCGGGTGTCGGTCCTATTGGTTAAGAGAAGGGTTGGGCCAGATAGTCCACCGAGTCCCCATACTGCTTACTTATTTGAATTTTCTGAGACAAAGAGAGAGACATACAGAGAGATAGAGAGGGGAGACAGAGAGAGAGAACAAAGGTAAAGGAAGATGCTAAGAGTGAGAGAGGAGAGGAGGGATGTGTGAAGAGATGGAAGAAGATATATATATATATATATATATATATATATATATATATATATATATATATATATATATAAACTCACACACATATATGTGTGAGTTTTCGGTTGCATATAGTCATGGGGACCATTCAGGCTTGTTCGCATATATATATATATATATATATATATATATATATATATATATATATATATATATATATATATATATATATATGTCGTACCTAGTAGCCAGAACGCACTTGTCAGCCTACTATGCAAGGCCCGATTTGCCTAATAGGCCAAGTTTTCATGAATTAATTGTTTTTCGACTACCTAACCTACCTAACCTAACCTAACCTACCTTTTTCGGCTACCTAACCTAACCTAACCTGTAAAGATAGGTTAGGTTAGGTTAGGTAGGGTTGGTTAGGTTCGGTCATATATCTACGTTAATTTTAACTCCAATGAAAAAAAATTGACCTCATACATAATGAAATGGGTAGCTTTATCTTTTCATAAGAAAAAAATTAGAGAAAATATATTAATTCAGGAAAACTTGGCTTATTAGGCAAATCGGGCCTTGCATAGTAGGCCAAAAAGTGAGTTCTGGCTACTAGGTACGACATATATATATATATATATATATATATATATATATATATATATATATATATATATATATATATATATATATATATGCAATTGACGATCACAAAACACTGATCATTTTATGCGGAAAATCCACAGAGAAAAATGAAAGGAGGTAACGTTTCGACTTGTTAAAGCCTTTGTCAAACCAGACTGACCAAACCAAACTTTGACAAGTCGAAACGTTACCTCTCATTTTTCTCTGTGGATTTTCCGCATATATATATATATATATATATATATATATATATATATATATATATATATATATATATATATATATATATATATATATTACCTAATAGGCCAAGTTGCCTAATAAGCTGAATTTTCCTGAAACATTAAATTGTCCACAATTTTTTATTATGGAGTGATAACGCTTTCTATAACATTATATTTTATTTTTTTTGTTAGTTAAAACTAGTAAAGAAGTTTGATCAATCCTAATTTAACCAACCTTACCAAAGGTAACTTAACCTATCCTAACCAAACCTAACCTACCCTAACCTAACCTAACCTAACCTTACCAAAGGTAACCTAACCTAACCTATCCTAACCTAACCTAACCTAACCAACCTTACCAAAGGTAACCTAACCTATCCTAACCTACCTTACCTAACCTACGTTACCTAACCTACCTTACCTAACCTAACCTAACCTAACTTATCCTAACCTAACTAAGTCAGTAATTCATGTTTTAAGATAATATAATAAAAGTAATTGGAATAAACCAGTTTAGAAAATAACGAAAATAACTTTGCTTGTAAATCACTTTGATTAAAGTGATTTACTTGTAAATCACCTGCTAATCGGGCCTTGCGTACTAGGCCAAGTAGTGCAGTTCTGGCTATTAGATACAATAAATAATATATAAAATATATACTTATAGTATACTAGAGGGAGTACTTTCTAGTATTCAAAATATACCACAAAAGTAATACATCTGACTGGCGATCCTACGGGCTCGTCAAGCATAGGTAAGTACGTTATTACGGGCTCACCATAGCCTGTGCTGCTTGGAACTTTTTGTTCCAAGCAGCAAATCTTAACCAACAACAACAGGTGAGTACACAGGTGAAGGAGGGTATTGGGCCCAGGTAGGGGTGGGCACTGGGCACCCTCCAGGAGGATGAGGGCCCAGGTGGGTGGTGGGCACTGGGCACCCTCCAGGAGGATGAGGGCCCAGGTAGGGGTGGGCACTGGGTACCCTCCAGGAGGATGAGGGCCCAGGTGGGTGGTGGGCACTGGGCACCCTCCAGGAGGATGAGGGCCCAGGTGGGGGTGGGTAGTGGGCACCCTCCAGGAGGATGAGGGCCCAGGTGGGGGTGGGCACTGGGCACACATCCCCCGTGGAGGGTGGGTACGAGGTGAGGAACACAGGTGAAGATAACATTAGCATACTCTGGTTACTAGTCACTCACAACATGAAGTGTTTGTACCACGATGCTCGACCAATAAACTCCAGGGATTATGATAGATCCGGTCAGGTGATAAGCCGGTGTGGCTCTAGCACTGGGGACTGTTTAACAACGCTCTTAGTCTAGCTTCTATCCCACAGCCTTACTGGCGTCTTCAACACTGCGGCGTTTCTCACCAACACGGTGGTTGTTATATATTCAGCTACTCGGAACAAGTTCCAAGAAGCACGGGATATGGTGAGCCCGTAGTGGATGTTATAGTTTTAGTTTATATCGTAACTATAAGTAAATGATCCCTGAAGACTTACAGGTATTATTTCCTTTCTATGGAATAATATATATATATATATATATATATATATATATATATATATATATATATATATATATATATATATATATATATATATATATATATATATGATATCCCTCCAGAGGTTGATAGGTCTTAATCCCAACACCAAACCAGTCGCAGGTATTAATAATTATATGATAAAAGTAACCACATTATTGCATAGTTGGTAACACAGTTGTTTCTTAACACTATAGTGCCAAACTGCCAGTAATTTGAGGAAAGAGAACTAGAATGAGAGTGAGAGAGAGAGAGAGAGAGAGAGAGAGAGAGAGAGAGAGAGAGAGAGAGAGAGAGAGAGAGAGAGAGAGAGAATTCGAATATTCTCCTGTTCAATCTCTTCCATTTAGTTTAGTTATCCCTTCATTGCGGCGCTCTTTCTGTTCCACTTGTCAGTTCTCTCTTCTCTCTCTCTCTCTCTCTCTCTCTCTCTCTCTCTCTCTCTCTCTCTCTCTCTCTCTCTCTCTCTTGGGCGATCTTTGTCTCTCTTCCTTCCGCCCTGTTGTCCTCTTACCTCTTATGTATGCCTTCCTTCCTTCTTCCTCTCTTCTCATACTCTTCTACCTCCTCCGCCTCCTTTTCTTCCTCTTCTTTATTTCTATCAGAGTGTCAGCAGCTCGTGCCTTATATTAATACAGCGGTTGGTGTTGTATTATTATACTTGTGTCCTGGTAATTGAGTCCTGCTGGTGGTAATCTGGTTGTGTCCTGGTAATTGTGTCCTGCTGGTGGTAATCTGGTTGTGTCCTGGTAATTGTGTCCTGCTGGTGGTAATCTGGTTGTGTCCTGGTAATTGTGTCCTGCTGGTGGTAATCTGGTTGTGTCCTGGTAATTGTGTCCTGCTGGTGGTAATCTGGTTGTGTCCTGGTAATTGTGTCCTGCTGGTGGTAATCTGGTTGTGTCCTGCTGGTGGTAATCTGGTTGTGTCCTGGTAATTAAGTCCTGCTGGTGGTAATCTGGTTGTGTCCTGGTAATTGTGTCCTGCTGGTGGTAATCTGGTTGTGTCCTGGTGGTGGTAATGTTAAATTTGTGTATAAGAAGGAAATTTCTCTCTCTCTCTCGTTCCACTTTTCGCACAGCTTTCCTGGCCTCAATATTATCACGTTCCTCCTCGTCTGGTTTATCAAATGCTGCTCTTCCCCCTTTTCACTTATTTTCCATTGTTCATGTTTATTTATTTTTCGTGTCCCCGCTTTTATGCCATTTTGTGTGCGTTCCTGTCTATCATTCTCTGTTAATTTCTCTGTCTTCTGTATCTTAGTCCTGCTGTTACTGCTGTCAGGAAGATGAGGGGTCGTTTAACCTCTGTTTCAAATAGTCTTTCCCTACCCTGTCTCAACCTGAAGATGTTTTATGCCGTAATCATGTCTCCTGCTACTTTCTTGTTTCCTCTTCCGGTAATATGTTTATAAGTTCATTGAGACGTGCCTTGTATCTCGTACTTATCGACTCTGGGAATATTCAGATGGCATATTCCTTTGAACCTCTTCAGCTGTGTTTGACGAATTGGTCTGACGTACGTGATATACAAGGTTTTGATCAACTCATTTAGATTTGTTGAGGCATAAAGAGCCTGATGTGGGCTTCGGGAGACAAGCTTGGTGTTAACAAGCAGGTTATTTCTTAGTTT
>WNGS01111181.1:55428977-55431477 GCA_020271785.1 Procambarus virginalis | reverse complement strand
CTTCAAGACTCCGCTCCAATATAGAAACATCAGGAAATATGGGATAATAGGCCTTCTGCAGTTCTGTTACCCAACTTCTATCTGTTACCCAACTACCCATTGTTCCGTGTTCTATGTTTTGTTGAAAGTTTGTTTTTTCACCCCACTATTGTATTACATCACCTCACCCAAATGCAGGTATAAGAGCCAAAATGCTGTTTCAGTCATAAAGTTGTGTGTGGATAAACTGACGTCTTTGAAAATGTAATAAGTTTTACGAAACGCGCTCAAGTGTCGCGTCACACTAGAAATAAAAAATGAATTTTGGAGAATTGATTTTTCATTTACCGTCACCAGTAAAAAGAAACATAAGGAAAATCGAGAAAATTCGTGTTAGAATTATTAATCTTACTTTTTCGGTTATATTTAATAACATATGTCTACAGGAAAGACTGCTACCAAAATATACTAATATATATATATATATATATATATATATATATATATATATATATATATATATATATATATATATATATATATATATATATCATAAACAACCCCGTTGGGCCTCGGAGCTCACACAGTGTTTAATATAAGTGAACAACCAGCGATGACTGAGCAAAGCTCTAAAGGTTTCGTCAGTGGCTGCGTAAATGGTTGACGAATCCAGGGCCAGTGAGGGGGAACAGGTGGGCACAAGGGTACGTGGGCGGGCAGGAGCAGGTGGGCACGCGGGTACGTGGGCGGGCAGGAGCAGGTGGGCATGTGGGCGGGCAGGAGCAGGTGGGCACGTGGGCGGGCAGGAGCAGGTGGGCACGTGGGCGGGCAGGAGCAGGTGGGCACATGGGTACGTGGGCGGGCAGGAGCAGGTGGGCACGTGGGCGGGCAGGAGCAGGTGGGCACGTGGGCGGGCAGGAGCAGGTGGGCACGTGGGCGGGCAGGAGCAGGTGGGCACGTGGGCGGGCAGGAGCAGGTGGGCACGTGGGCGGGCAGGAGCAGGTGGGCACGTGGGCGGGCAGGAGTGGGTGTAGGTGGTGCGCCTCGCCCACAGTGCCGCCATATATGGCGTCCCGACGCCTGCTTCTCCCACCTGGTTAATGAGTCATTAATTGTTATGTGTCGTTATGGCCAGCCCTTCACTCTGGCTCACTCTGGCTCACTCTGGTTGTCTCTGGCTCACTCTGGCTCACTCTGGTTGTCTCTGGCTCACTCTGGCTCACTCTAGTTCACTCTGGCTCACTCTGGCTCACTCTAGTTCACTCTGGCTCACTCTGGTTGTCTCTGGCTCACTCTGGCTCACTCTGGTTGTCTCTGGCTCACTCTGGCTCACCCTGGCTCACTCTGGTTGTCTCTGGCTCACTCTGGCTCACTCTGGCTCACTCTAGTTCACTCTGGCTCACTCTAGTTCACTCTGGCTCACTCTGGCTCACTCTAGTTCACTCTGGCTCCCTGTAGTTCACTCTGGCTCACTCTAGCTCACTCTGGCTCACTCTGGCTCACTCTGGTTGTCTCTGGCTCACTCTGGCTCACTCTGGCTCACTCTGGTTGTCTCTGGCTCACTCTGGCTCACTCTAGTTCACTCTGGCTCACTCTAGTTCACTCTCGCTCACTCTGGCTCACTCTAGTTCACTCTGGCTCACTCTGGCTCACTCTAGTTCACTTTGGCTCACTCTAGTTCATTCTGGCTCACTCTAGTTCACTCTGGCTCACTCTAGTTCACTCTGGCTCACTCTGGCTCACTCTAGCTCACTTTGGCTCACTCTAGTTCACTCTGGCTCACTCTGGTTCACTCTAGTTAACTCTGGCTCACTCTTGTTCACTCTGGCTCACTCTAGTTCACTCTGGCTCACTCTAGTTCACTCTGGCTCACTCTGGCTCACTCTAGTTCACTCTGGCTCACTCTAGTTCACTCTGGCTCACTCTAGTTCACTCTGGCTCACTCTGGCTCACTCTGGCTCACTCTAGTTCACTCTGGCTCACTCTGGCTCACTCTAGTTCACTCTGGCTCCCTCTAGTTCACTGTAGCTCACTCTGGCTCACTCTGGCTCACTCTGGTTGTCTTGTCTCTGCTCACTCTGTTGTCTCTGGCTCACTCTGGTTGTCCTGGCTCACTCTGGCTCACTCTAGCTCACTCTGGCTCACTCTGTTTGTCTCTGGCTCACTCTAGTTCACTCTGGCTCACTCTGGCTCACTCTGGCTCACTCTAGTTCACTGGCTCACTCTAGTTCACTCTGGCTCACTCTGGCTCACTCTAGTTCACTCTGGCTCACTCTAGTTCACTCTGGCTCACTCTAGCTCACTCTGGCTCACTCTGGTTGTCTCTGGCTCACTCTGGGCTCACTCTGGTTGTCTCTGGCTCACTCTAGCTCACTCTGCTCACTCTGGTTGTCTCTGGTTCACTCTGGCTCACTCTGGTTGTCTCTGGCTCACTCTGGCTCACTCTGGTGTCTCTGCTCACTCTGGTTCACTCTGGCTCACTCTGGTTGTCTCGCTCACTCTGAACATAAGTTAAACAGAC